>APFE030957403.1:3742-49110 GCA_000404065.3 Pinus taeda | reverse complement strand
GGGTACGTGGAAGACAGTCCGTGCGCGGTTCTGTCTAATGCGCTACTACTCGAAGGGGTACCCACAGGGGTTACAAGGGAGTCCAACAGACGTGACCACCTCTTGTATTTCCTGCGTGCATGCCTCCCCAAATCCGCAGGTTTATGCGCTCAATGACAGATCCCGTTGTTTAAAGACGCCGGAACACGTCTCTAGCCAAAAAAAAATTCGCTAAAATTTGGAGATCCCACCGAGCCCTGGAAAGTGCTCTGATACGACTTGTTATGCTTCTTATCCTGCAAAGCAATACCGAACAGAGAATATGCGAGAAAAATACCCAGAACACAGAATAGCAATGATTTTATTACTCAGAGAGAAATGTTCACAGGCCTCTTCGAGGGGGCAACCTCCAATAGAGCAGAGCTCGATTACAAAACAAGACACGATGCTCCTCGCAGGGAGTCTCTATCTTTTATATATGACTCATACATGCAATACCACGGGTCAATACCGTGGGTTTTATTAATACCATCTATCTAATACTACCGCCCATTTACCCTTATTTAATACTACCGCCCATTTGCAACTAACTGTGGTCCCTTCATTAATTGCGGGTTAACCACTTACAAATATTAATATGGGCTTTATTGACTCTTGACTATGACGTGATCCCATGACATGAATAAGGGGGTTAGGGTGGGACCCTAACAGATGCAGATAGAAGAATGAAGGAAGAGGGAAGAAAAAAGGAGATTGGAGAAAGAAAAGTAGAAGAAAAAAAAGGAAAGGAGAAGCAAGAAGAAGAGGAAAGGCTAAGAGAAATAACAGAAGAAACAACAGAAGAAACAACATAGAAAAATGTTGAAGAGCAAGAACAAAACCAACAACCAGCAAAGGAGGAGAGTAGAAAAATGCAGGACATGAAGTTTGCTCGACATGTTGAAGAGTGGATAGAGATCATAGACATGGAGGAGGAACTAGAGCCGCATAATCAAGATGTTGACCTAATTCTAAGAACACAATAAGTCACCGTTGACTCTCCACCACCTCCAACAATAAAGTCAACTCCCAGTGAGAAAGGAGAAATTATTCCTCTTGATGATGATCCAATTATAGACAAGTATAATCTTTCATACTATGAACTCCAAAAGAATATTGTACAAGCGCATAAGAAGCATTTTCTGGATGACCTCAAATCTCCTAGATTCATTAGAGAAAGGGTGACTGTGGCAGACACTGGGAAGAATCCCAATGCCATTTTCACAACCAACTTGGCATTCGCAAGTGCAGAAAAGTGGAACACCAAATATTTCATGGCCAAGAACAAGAAATTAGAAAATAAATTGTAGGGTGCTAGGCAAGAGGTTGAACAACTCTGCACAACAACTCAGACTGAAACTTCCGGACGTCCATCTAGAGGAAATGAGGGAATCGATACTGGGTGAATTATCAACACATGTAGAGGCCATGCCGAATCTTGATGAGGAGATTGTTACCATGCATAAGGAAATTATTCACTTTCATGTTTTGTAGCAACATTGTAAATATATTATCAAAACTCTCAGGAATGTGCAAGCTACAATCGCTATCATGCATGAATGGTTAATGTGATACAAAAGTGCACTGCTTGACTTGGGAAAGAAAATGAAGTAAGAAGTGGAGCTGCAAAAAGCAGGAGTTCAAATGCTAATATAGAAAAATAAACAACTCACCTCATTCATTGGTAGCATTCATGCCTCATATGCATGGTTATACAACTGTATGGATTTCTTAGTGAAGTCCCACATGATACCATCAATTGGCTCACTCACTGAAGCCAGTCCTAGGAATCAAGTTAGGAAGGAGATAAAAGAATACTTGGAAAAGCTTAGACAGATCACCACTAAGGAATATTTGGATTTCAATAGATAAAATATGCATAAATAAATTAATGTCTGTATCCAAGTGAGAACAATTTTTCTCATGTTCCAGAAGGAAGTTCAAACTAGTTCCAAATCATTGTGCGCAGATGTCATGGAGGCTAGATTCTGCTTCCAACCAGACACCATGAGGCAGTTTGGGGATGTCATCACATAGTACAAAGCTTGGCACCGATACATGAATGAAAGAAATCAAGTGGAAGTTTTTGAGCTAAAGTTTCCCCAAACTCAAGCATGATAGTGTTTTGTCTTATTAGGCTATCTAGTTGACTCTATTGAATTTTGTATTATATGGGTACGAGTGTAAATTGTAATATTGTTTTGTAAATAATTTGTAAGTGGAATTTAGAGTTTCAGTATTGGAATGTGAAGAGTCATGATGTAATGTAATGAGTCATTTTGTAAAGAAGTTGAAGATTCATGAGGGAAGTGCAAGAGTCACAAAGGAGAGTTAAAGAGTCACCCCTTCTTGTTATAAATATAACCTCATAACTCATGTAAAGGGATTTTGGGAGCCAAGATTCTGGCTAGGATTAGGCTTAAAATTAGGAGCTTGGGAATTTGTGAGAGCTTTAGATTCTCTGTAGCATAGAGGAAGTATTATTATGTGGAGGAGCAATTGATGTTGACTTCATGTTCTACTATTGGAACTAGTGGCCTGCCAATGGAATATGTATGACTGGAACTTTCACTTAATAAAAAGCTCAGAGCCGACACGTTTTCATGCATATGTTGTAAATATAGTAGGACTATTATTGTTATGTTTTCAATGTATGTTATTTAATTGATGCTTATGCTTATGAACTATTTCATTTTCATTGGTATGAATCTTGTTGAATGTGTGTTGTAGTTTTAATTCATCACTATTAACTTGTGAATTATTTTTCATATTAGCTTTTGATGTCATTTACACTCATGTGTTCCTTTCAAGTTGTTTACTATTAGAGGATTTTAAGGGGCTCACCAACTTTCCCTTCTGTGTGGTAGGACCTTCATGCATCGCACTTGAATCTGTGCAAGGTCACACACGTGTTGTCACGAAAGTCATCATACATCACACTATGCGTTATTATATCCAAAGCACAACATTAAAACCCATTGCATCGACAACCAGGACTTATTACAGATAGGACTCCTCCACCAAATGGGCTGAGGTCTAATTGGGACTTCATATCAGGGAGATCCCCTGAATGTTGGTGGGTCTAGCACTATCAACACTTGTAAATTGAAATTCTTTTAGTAAAATATCACATGAAATTTTTTGAGTCTATGTGTTTTGAACCATCTAGTGTGATTCATCATTAGGACAAAGATGATGAACCACATTGGATGGTTTGGAACATGTGGAATAAATAAATTTCATGTGATTTTTTATTGAAAGAATTTGAATTTACAAATACATTATTGTCAGAAAATAATTCCTACATATTTAGTTTCTTAAAAATATGATCTTTAATTAAGGATGTCCATTGCTACAAATTAGGATCCTCGTAATATTTTAGACAAAAAATAAATGAACTAATTTTGAAAAGGATGTTCAAAGGGAAAAAACCTACTCTTTTGAATCATCTTGTTCATCTCCATCATTCTCTTCAAAAGTCGCACCCTCAATTTCATGTACCATCCTCCCAAAATTCATGGAAAAAGGAAGTCTAATCTATGGTGATTCTATTCTTGGAAATGATGACGATGAAAATCTTGTAACCTTACCCATATTCTTTATTGACCATTCTCGTCCTCGGGGTTTAGAAAGAGGAAGTCAGACAATCCAAGCATCCAACCAGTAAAAAAAAACCAATGGAAAAGAGCAGTCTTAAGAGTTTCTTATGGCCTGAAGTTATCAATGGAAAATGGAATATAGATATGAAAAAAAAACATGTTTATTGGGATCTATGTAAATAGATTTGACATCATACAACAAATTCAAAATTAACAAGTCAAAGTTATTTGATGAAATAAACTCACATTAACCAGCAACTAATAATACTAACTAACATAACATATTTTAAATTTACTTATCAACATATGATGTATCCAAATGGTATAGGGAAGGAGAAAAAAACATTGCAAGTTTGATTGGTAGGATTCTAGGAATATGAAAAAGACAATCAATCTTCCATAAACAACAAGATCCTTCATGCCTGTTTATGTATTAGATCATTAATGAGATCTTGGAATGGATTATAGTTTTGATTAGTAGGATTTATGAGTAAATATACGACACTAGGATGAAGTACTTGTTGATTAATAAATAAAACAAGAATGTTATTTGATACTTGAAATATGTAATATAGTGTTAATCACAATGCATCAGTCTTTTTGCACGATGCAAAGACATCTACATAAAAATTAAAAGTAAATAAATTCAACTTCTGCTACAAAATTACACCATGAAGAACACGATTTCCTTAATGAGAATGAGAAAACCTCTCAAAGAAGGCTGACAAAGATGTTTATTTGTAACATATACAAAATCCAAACAAGCCAGTGAAGGAATGAACTTCTTCAATGTGACTCCCAAGAAAATCCCACCCTATGAGACAATGTTTTTCTAGGCACTCTAATGGTGGACACATCCAACCACCAACCACATAATAAAGGTAAAAATCCAATCTCCACTAATGAAAGAAAAGAAACATTCACCATGGTGAAAAAGTATTTTCCTCTAGATATCAACAACCTTGTAAGAGGAGTAGAAACCTGTGCCACCAAAGATATACAATAGATCCTACTCACTATGAAAGGCTCACCTTTATTGTATCATATCAAGGTTATTAAGCCAAGATAACATAAAACATAAAGAAAAATAACCATGTAACTGATAGAAAGAGTTGCAGATAAGGAACTCGCAAAAAAGAAAGAAAGGCTTTTGTCAATAGCTCCACTGATCCACCAGTTTTAGTAAAATTTGAACCACTTTTAGATTGAAGGACACCAGTGCTCATATTCCTTTGAAGAAACTCCTTGGTCAAGGCACTTGTTGACATATTTTCAACTGAATAAAGTGATGTTGAAGAGAGCCAAATCTAATCCTGAAGCACTAGACATTCCTGGTGTAAGTAATGCAATAGATGTAGTGATGACAAGTTAAGATGTAATGGAAAGAACATTCCGTCCTAGTTGAAAAGGTAGAAATATTACAACACCAAGAAATATCGTGTTACTAGCCAACACTTGCAAGGTAAACATCTCAACAAAATTATTTAACCAAAAATGCTAAGCAAAGAAAATTGTCATTTAAAAAATATCTAAATCATATAGGGGAAATATATGAAATTTAATGGGACATGTAAACTTTCCCAAAAGAATTAAATTTAACAACCTTCTCATAAGGGAAATGGACTCACTGTTATTCCATTTTCAATCAAATGAAACACAATACCTTGCATCCCCACAATTTCAACAAATAACACATCCTCAATACCATATGCAACAACTCCACCATTAAACATTTTCTCAGCATGTTCCTCAAGCCATGCAATTTGCGCTTCCACACAAGCCACTACATTTTTTGCATTTCTCCTAATCAATTTCCCAACACCAATGTTTTCCTAGCCATCTCCAACACCCTCACCATTTCCCCCAAGAATATGAGCTCCATCTGGTATAGGTAGACATCTTCCTACTTTTTCCCTATTTTTCCAATTGATGCCATTATCTTCCCACTCATGGTTTTTCCTCTCAATTTCATGAAGATGTCTAAAGAACTCAGCTAGATAGGTTGCACAAAAAAATATAAAAACAGTTAAAGCTAACACAGGGAATCCATGCAAACAATCTATAAACAAAAGAGCTGGAGAAATATCTTTCTTGGAGATACGAGTTAGAAATAGTTTCTCAGCCTCCCCAAGGCTTGTCATAAATGATATGTGCCAAATATAGAAATTTATGAATGGTATACAAATGATCCATATAGAAACTACAAAGGAAAGCCACGAAATGAAGTGCAAGTCATGCCATACTTTTGATGTTGTACCAAATAAAACCTCTTTGAAAGGTAATCTTGTTGGCACATTTTCAGCATAAATAGGAGAAACAAAGGAACTGGTGGTTGTAGACCTGCACATAAATATCCAACAAAATAGATCATAAGAGAATAACATTATAATGATACAAGAATACAACATAAAAGTATTACACTCAACCAGACGTTTATGCCAATACCCAACAACAAAAAGTGGTTCAATTTTGCATTAAAGTATAGCTACAATCTTAAAGGAGAGTGTAAAACCTATTTCACTATTGACCTACTTTCCAAAAGGGACTACACAAATAAGACTCTAAAATTTTCTAAAATATTAAACAAAATATGCTAGTTATCAAGGATGAACTCATGATAATGTCAAAAGGTTGGTAACAACATTGTAAGAGAAGCTAGAGACCACTAGTACCCAAACAAATAATTTTCCTCATCAAATGGAATGAAACTCAATAAACTACCTCAACCTTGACTATAACCTAATCTTGCAAAATAAATAATATTAATAATAAAAAAATTCTTAGGCCTCAACATTATTGAGAAAATTCTAGTTTATATCCTTGAAGAAATATTGTTCCAAGGTTCAACACATGCATTATAATTATTTTTTTTTGAACTCTCAATATTATCTAGTTAAATTACAAATTCCTAGCAAAAGAGCATGTTGTGCATCCAACATCATGATCACTTTGAACACTTTAAAAACCTTTAACAACCGAATACACTCCAAATTTTCTCCTACCATAAGTTTGGTCTCTCAAGGCGAGAGCTGATAGAGTTGCTAATTATTAGCCGATTACTACTGACTTATTGAACTAACATAGTTATGATGAACAAAAATGAACAAATATAGAAATTTGAATTTCCATTTCATATATTTTTTAATTATACCTTGTTTCCCCCCACTCTATCAGATGCTCATGGTGTATTCGCCACACACTTTTTCTATACAACCTTTTTTCTTAATTTTGTGGGACCTCACCATATTATGGTTCTTGTTTTAAAATAATCATAGACAATTTACAAATATTTATCATTTTTTATACGTATTAGAGCTAATTTTTGTTAAAAGGTAAGATTTCGAATTCAACTAAGTACCTACCCAAAGACAACGAGCTTCTTTACCACTAAGCTACATACCCCTTTCATGAAGGGTACCTTTAATGGTTTGATGTAGACATTTTTGACATGCCACATCAAGCACTCCTCAAGGCATATAGATGAGGCTTCCTAGCCACCTAGATCTAATACTAAGTTAAAAATTGGAAAATAGAGGCATCAAACTCAAAGCTACACCCTATTAGAGGGTTTCTCCACCATTAAGCTCCATTCCACTTTCATGTTAA
This sequence comes from Pinus taeda, assembly GCA_000404065.3. NCBI lineage: Eukaryota > Viridiplantae > Streptophyta > Pinopsida > Pinales > Pinaceae > Pinus > Pinus taeda. The sequence continues at coordinate 41,887 of APFE030957403.1, read as the reverse complement.
GCATCGTTACTGAGTTTCTCTATAAGTGCGGTTTTCCAAATCCAACAATATGTCTCAAGAAAAACATAATCCAAGGAGCCCTAGCCAACAAGCTCTCATGCCATGTTCAAAACTAGGCAAACTAGGATTCAAACTTAATGTAGTTGCACATTTCCAACTAATGAGATTCTCTGCTAGCCAGTAGGGTACTACTACTAAATTAAATGTCCATTTTATAGTGGGCACAATTAACAATTCATCATAGAAGTGTGAATTTCCATATTGAACACTCCTCTTAAGACACTATAGCTAATGCATCTAAGCAACTTAGCTTTGATGTGATGCTAAATGCTAGACCATCTAGAAATCAAACCAGTGACCTGACCCTTACCATTGGGATTCTCTACCCCTTTCATGGTAAACAAACTTAGAAATTCATTAAATAAGTTCAAATTGATACATCTTACACTCTCCCCCAACCCACAAAATTCCTATGATACAATGTTGAAAACTAGACAAGTTGGGATTTCAACCAAGGACCTGCCCGTGGACATTAGAATTCTCTACCACTAAGATACACATAGGACTTACCCCCCGCTAGAAATTCATTCTACCACTAAGAGTCACCCTTAACCCACACTTTGGGTTAGGACTCTCTTATCCACATATCTTTGATACTGGAAAGGTTGGGGATTGAACCTAGGGCCTACCCCTAGCCATTTTTCTCATCTTCCACTGAGATACACACAACCCCCATGTAGAAAATTATTTTACCACTAAGCCACATACACATTTCATAATAAGTAATAATTTGTTGTACAAGTGTGGATTGCCACATCCAACACTCCATGTCAAGGTAATACTTCCTATTCACCTAGCTCTAATACCATATTGAAGCTAGAAAGGCTATGAATCAAAACATGGATCTGCCTTAAGCCTATAAGCTTCTCTACCACTAAGCTATATATGTCATGCTTCCAGCTAGTTGACAAATCTACAATTGAGGTAAATTCCCATTTCATGATAAATGGCCTTACGACTTGAACACAAAAGTATATATGACCATATTCACTGAAATTTCACAAATATATTAAAGTAGAGCATAAACCTTAATTTTATTGTTCTTCTAGTTCATAAGGTAAGTCATCCCTTTTGAGCAAAGCTCAAATAGCCAGTGGATTATGTTTTCTCAAATATATTTTAGAGAAGTACATGCCATCTCCATGTTGGTCTTTAAATTTCCATAAGTTTTCCTGAACTTCTATGCCATATTCCATATGATTATTTTCCCTTCAAGTATATCGATACCTTTTTCTATTTCAATGTTTCTTGGGCATGATCTAGGAGCATCCTAGATCCATTTATCTCTGGAAATACTAAGCACTTAGAGGGATCAAATATCTCAAGATGGAAACCTCTTTTTGCGTGAAATAATATTTGATCCCTCTCAGTGCTTAGTATATCTGAACATAAGATGGATCTAGGCTAGTTATTATACCAATAATAATATATAATGAATAAACTGATAAACAAATAATAATATATTAACTAATTTCTTCTAATCAAATTCATAACTTTTACATTACATAGGATTAAAAAACAAGCTATTAAAAATGATGAGAAATTATATTGAAAAATGAAATGCTAAAGTACATAATTAATTTTAGAGCTGAGAAAAACCCTCACACAGTCCATGAAAAATAAATATATAAATAAGAAAACATTTTAATACCACTATAACAAAAGAAATGAAAACGTTTTAATATCACTATAAATGTTTATTAAATTTGTAAAAATAAACTCCACGGGGTAGTAAATTTCCAAATGCATTAAGTGGTAGAAAATTTAGCATAAAAACATATTTTATTGTAACTTTCTAGTAGAGTAGTTTCAATGCAAATTTTTCAAGGGAGGCAAGCCCTACATTGAGATCCTTGTAACACCATCATATTTTGATCAACCACTGACCCCCTTGGGTTATGGGAAACTTGGGGGTGAGAGTCAATAGGCACAAAAATTAAACATCAATGTATATGGTCTATTATCCATAAATATAATATCTTTCTTTGATGTTAGACATACTAATATGATTTAATTGATTCCTACTAAGATCTACTTTTTGGCACCTAGTGTGTATTGCTGTTGTTGTGCCTAGTAGTCCCATGTTTTGCCTATTCATGGTTACTAATTGGTTTGACATTACTAAAAATATTTTTATACTATCGTATCTTAAGTTAATATGGTGATTTCACCCAAAGGCGCTATACAACCCAATATGGTAGGACCCCATGTAAACATTGATGCAGATAAATGTCAATTTTTACTAGGATATGGAGAGGTTTGCGTTGAATTTTTAGGTAATAAAATAGTTAAGATATGTTTGAGGCAATGATTTGATGGGTTTATCGATGATGGTTTACAAGTCCATGGTATTCCATAGACCATGATATTTTCTAGTGGTGTTCATTATGATTTAAAGGATTGGGGAAATATATTAGAGAATGCAAGAGTACCAGCTTAGATACATCTTAACTCTATACTTGATCATTCTTGGCACTTGGTAGATTTGGATTAAAGATGGATGTAGGTTGGTTTACAAAATAATTAATGTTTATGAAGTCCTTGTAATATGATTTTTCCAAATTGAATGTTTCTATAAGTTCTATCTTATAATTGGTTTTGATTGTTAAAAGAAAAAAGTTAAACATAATATGAGTCTTATATAATATTTTCTGGTGTGAATTATAAAATGTTATCGATCTCCTAATATAATAAGATATGATACTCAATGCAAACAAAATTTTTGATAGTACCTAAAATTAAAGTTGTTATGGTAACAAACATATTGGGATAATTCTATTATTAAATAAGTTTTATTGACACTTCAAAATTGTGCCAACCATATACTAGAATAATAAAACAACACAGACAATATGGTATTTTCTATATCAAATTATAACCAAACTACTTCATACTACTAATATACTTAATTATTATCCTTTTCATAAAAAATAATAACTAAATTTTTAATAGGAACGTAAATAATATTAGAAGAAATAATGTAAGGAGTCCTAGATTAAGATGTCAAAGATTTGTTTATGCAAGTTTATATAAATTTTCTTCATATAATTTATGATGAAAATTTTATTGGAAAAAATGATGAATAGATATATTCAAAGTAGTGAACTAAACTTATTCTAGTTGAAGTTCTAAATTCTAGATCCACAATATAATTCCAAATTTATTGAAATATCTTTATTGTTGAAGTTGTTGTAATATAATTTTTCCAATTTTAATGAAGCATGTGTTATAGGATAAAATAGGAGAGTTTCTATAATTGGCGAGAAATTGGAAAATTTTGATTTGTATTTCTCAGACAATGAGAGTGAACCGAACCCAATGAACTCAATGGACTCTGTAATAGAGTAATGACCAAGTGAGCCTAATGTTTCAAGACAAGTTTCTTTTATGGCACTTCCATCATCATGTCTATTATCTTGTGTTTTTTTTGGTACTTTGTATAGTCTAAAAGACAATCTAGTAGCCTATGAGATATGCAACTATAAAATTTTGAGCTTATGTCACTGGTATAATAGTTGCTTGCACTACGTTTGTCTATAATTTTTTTATATTAATATAAAAGACCTAATATTAAAAAAAACACAATCAATTTTAAAACCAAAAAAATAAAATTTAAATCTTGCTAAGTTATCATTGAAGTAGGCACACATAAATTCATTTAAATACTTGTGCAGGAGGTGACACAATGCCAAATATTGCATCCATGGTGACATCAAGTTTAAAGTGACTGACATATTCTCACCTAGGTCATAGTGTATTCTCTCATAACATCTGTATATGCTAAAACAATAATAATGAAAAGAAGTATTTTAAATTTACATTTATTGAATATTTGTCAATTGTACAATTAAATATATAACCAATGACTTAACATCAAATAAAAAATTTACGAAGATGATTCATAAGACTTCCATGGATAGGATCCTCCATCAAGCCATTACAAGTATGCCTACAATGAGGGATTATATATATTGCTACTCGACTTAAATCTGAATCATTAGCCTACCAATGTGGAGTTGATGGTCTATAATCGATGTGTCCTAAAGAGTTGACACCTACAACCTTAAGATAATCCTTTGATGTATCTCATTTGGAGGCTACACAAGTGAACTATATTACACTATACTACATGTGAGACATGTTATCATAGTGCTTGTGTCATCAAAACAATCAATGAATAAGTGCCTATGGGGGGTTGGGGATACACCTAGGAGTAGGTGGCCCTATGAATGGATTATGCCAATCATTTGGTTGATTCTAAGGGGAGCCAAGACAAACCCATTGTAAATCACTAATGTTAAAATAGTCCACATGGAGGTTAATCGTAAACATGGCCTATTATTTGCAAAGAGAATACAATGGTACCTTTGTATTATAACAAATTGGTTTATAAAGAAACATAAACTATTAACTCATTTAGTTCTCTTTCCATGTATCAAATGCACACCAAACATTGCAAATACATCTTTTCCTAGGATCATAGGGTTGTTTGAAGCTTGGTTTAGGGTTTACGAAGGACATGCTTGCATTACATCTATATTGGAAACTGGTTCTCCAATGGATATCCTAGTCCGTGAAATAATAAAATTTAATATATCTTTTTTTATGCATAGAAAAGTGCGTACATGTTATTTGTAGAACCAAGTGTGCATTAATTTAAAATAAATGTATTAATTTTTAAGCCATCTGGGACCATGCATCCTCATAAATACTCTTCTAGGCCAAAAATAGTAATATTTTTAGACCATGGGAAATCCTTGTAGAGATCACTACAAGACTATTTAAGAAATTGTGTCAAAAATACATGGTTGAATCAAAATCTCAAAAGTGTCATGTTACTATAATGCCACCAGTAGGTTATCCAGGATAGGATTTATTCAATGGTGAAACTCAAGGTAATCCACTCATGTGTAACAGGAATGGTACTATTTATCATATAATCCTCTCGTGTACATTTAAATGTGACAAATATTCCAAAGGAGAATTGTAGAGAAGATACGTGCACCTTCATTGATATTCTTCCCCTTGTTCCGTCAACAGAAGCATATTCAAGTCAACTGCAATTGCTTCCTCAACAGAACCATATCCAAATCAACTGCATTTACCTACTTAATGAGCTCTTGTAAAATGAAAAACGGGATGCAGATGAACGGAAAACGGGTTGCAATTCCCGAAATTAATGAGCTCTGGTCAGGGGTAGTGCGGGATGCAATTTCCGAAATTACTGAGGTCGTGTCAAGGGTAGTGCGGGATGCGGTTAACCACTTTGGAGATTAGTTGCCCACAATAGATTAAAAAAGTTAAAAACCAGATCAATATCTATTAAATATAGGATAAAGAAGGGTGTAATCCTAATTAATGGTCATGAGTATACAATATATGTATACTTTTGTATAGGAGTATACAATATAATGTTATGTTGTATAGGAGTGATTTATGATCCCTTTCGAAACAATTAATAGTATCTGAGTAGTTGTTCGTCGAGAGGGCGCAGTGGGGTGTGCGTATCCAATTCAAGTGCAACCGCAACTATCTACTTATATCATACCTCAACCCGTGAAGACTGAAAAACGGGCAGAGGAAGATGCGAAATTAATGGACGGCGGGATGCAGTTGCCGACCATCATGGAACCATATAATATTCCTCATCACCGTGTATATATATATATATATATATATATGTGTCTCTCTCTCTCTACAGCCTAACCACAGATAAATCGGCAACTTTGAGAATACAAATCAGAGATATTATTTGTACTGTGAGAATCGAAAGGATGCAGCAGATTAAAATCTGTCCAGACATTGAAATCAAAATTCTGGTTGCCCAACAAGTACTACAACTACCAGGTTGGAAAGGAAGAAAAGCAGTGCTCGTCCATAAATATTCAAAGAATCAACGCACCGGCGAGCGCAGTGTGGCCAGTTATTCGAATGTTCGATAAACCTGAAACGTACAAACCCTTCGTCAGCAGCTGCTCCGTCAAGGAAGATGTCAAGGTGGGATGCGTCAGGGAAGTAAAACTCGTATCGGGGCTTCCGGCGATGAACAGCATTGAGCGCCTCGAGATTCTGGACGAGGATAAGCACATTCTCAGTTTCAGGGTGTTGGGAGGAGAGCACCGCCTTCGTAATTATCAATCCATGACGACATTGAACGAGTTCGTGGAGGAGGGAAGTGTTTGGACTAATGTCGTGGAATGTTATGTGACAGATATTCCAGAGGGGAATTCTAGAGAAGATACATGCACCTTCATAGATATCATCGTCAGATGCAACCTGTCCTTGTGAAAGTTATTACCACGGTCCACGTCTCAACAATCCTTGTCAAAGATTCCCACGGCCCACGTCTCAACAGATTGCATCTCTCTGAGATATAATTGTTATGGCAGAAACATGTTAGATGAGGACATTATTAAGTTAGAAAAATTAAAATTAATAACAATTTTGTTTTTAAGTTCAAAAGCAATGTAAAATAAAATAACAATTTTATTTTTGAATTAAAGTTTTTGTGATCGATATATTTTTAGTTGTATGTTTATAAAAATCACTGTTTCCTTCTGGTATGTTTCATAAAAATAACGTGACCTTCTTTCCATCAAAAGGCAAAATAGAGATATAGATACCTCCTGCAAAATCTTTCATATTTATGCTACTTTGATTTTCAATAATTCTACACATGCTCCAATTTATAAAAATCACTGTTTCATTCTGGTATGTTTTATAAAAATAACATGACCTTCCTTCCATCAAAAAGCAAAATAGAGATGTAGATACCTCCTGCAAAATCTTTCATATTTATGCTACTTTGATTTTCAATAATTCTACACATGCTCCAATTTATAAAAATCACTGTTTCATTCTGGTATGTTTTATAAAAATAACATGACCTTCCTTCCATCAAAAAGCAAAATAGAGATATAGATACCTCCAGCAAAATCTTTCATATTTATACTACTTTGATTTTCAACTCCAATTTCTTTACAACCTCCTTCGTATCCTACTTTATTATGATTTAAGGCTGTCAACACACACAACAGGGTAAATTTTGGAATTGGATGTCGAGACATTTTGAACTGAACAAGAAAGTAGACGCTATCCTCATAGAATTGAAACCAACGTTACTCGAAAAATTAGGTTTTTTTTTTAATCATTTCAAAAAAGTTTTGGTTTTACTATTTCCGAAACCAAAGTTATATAACAACCATGTATCAACCACTTTAAATTTTAAATATCTATAAATGGAAATGCTTTTCTAAATTAAATATTTTTGTTTTAATTGATTTTTATTTATTTAAATTAAATTAAATGCAATAGAGATATTTTTAGCAGAAAAAATACAATGAAATATGAGATATATTTGAGAAATTATTTATTATAATTTAAAGATTTTAAATATAATAATACGTTTACAAATTATTGAACAAATATTTATTATTATTGAGTAGAATGGTGTATGTGTAAATTTGAAACGGCTACACTCTATTCATTGAGGAAAATGAAATTTCCATGTTGATAAGGTCCACGAATAAAGTTTAATTTGATGATTGAACAAATACTTATCATTATTGAGTAGAATTGTGTATGTGCAAACTTGAAATCACTGCACTCTATTCATTGAGTAAAATGAATTTTTCATGTTGATAAGGTCCATTAATAAGGTTTAATTTGATGATTGAACAAATAATTATCATTATTGAGTAGAATGGTGTATGTGCAAATTTGAAATGACCGCCCTCTATTCATTGAGTAAAATGGAATTTTCATGTTGATAAGGTCCATGAATAAGGTTTAATTTGATGATTAATTAAGTTTCTTTGCAAAATTTGAGATGTTAATAAGTGACATGATGGTTTCAAATTTTCATAAACATTTTTTTCTTAAAATAAATTATATAGGAGAAATAACCACATTTAGTTACATATATGCAATGTACGTACTTATATGCATAAATTTGTTTAGCATGTATTTATGTTTTATTAGTAACTTGTAAAAGATGAAACTCATATTTACCCAAAGAAATATTTACTTTATTTTACTTTTATTATATGTGACTAGTAGTTTTGCAACTTTAATTATTGGACCATGGTAGGTAATGTTTCAACTACAACATTGCAATATAAAAAAAAAAATTCCAACTATTGTCTCTCTAGAGACTATATGTCCATAATTCCAACTATTGTCTCTATAGAGACAATATAAAAAAATATTTTAAAAAAATAAACAAAACATTTTAAATGTTCTTTTAAGGTGTTTTCAACATTCAAAGTTGCCAGAGAGAGGGCGAACAGGCATTAGGGTTTCTGCAGCGACCTGTTACGGCAGGACCCCTGCACAGAGACTACCACATCTGACGACGGCAGCGTCGCAGGCTCAGGCCCCAGGCTTGGGCAAAGAGTTATAATGAGTCCCCCTCAGGGGGAAGGAGGGGCGGCTCCTCCAATAAGCGACAACCAGCAAGGGCCCGTTGTAAGTTCGGAAGAGGAACAGGAGTATATTGAAGGCAGCACAGAGGAAAAGCACCAGAAGAAGAATAATCAGGAACAGCAAGACAAGCCAAAAGTAAGCTCATCCACATGCAAGCCAGTAGCTACTCACAGGCCAGAAGTGGAGCTACCCAGTCATCGCATTAATGCTCGAATTCAGTATATGAGAGATCATGCTCTTATAGGTAAATTTATTGGTTTCTGGCCTACCGAAAAATCCTTGAGAACCTGGATCAATGTCAAATGGCGTCCAAAAGGACAAATAACCATGCTTCTAGGGCCGAAAGGGTTTTTCACTGCAATCTTCAATTGCTTGGAAGACCGAAACAGAGTCTTTGATGGGGGTCCTTACTTCTTCAACTCGGCCGGGCTATTTCTGAGAGAATGGGTCGCCCACTTCAACTCGGACAAGGAAGATCTGAGCTGGGCACCGGTCTGGATCCGACTGTATTCGCTACCATGGGAATACTAGGAGGAGGAGTCTCTAAAAGCAATCGGCACAGTCTTAGGCGAATTTGTCAAGGTAGCAGAAGAAACAAAGACAATAAGATACACCTCTTATGCATCTTATGCCAGGATCTGCGTTTATATGGATCTGAAACAACCTCTGCCTTATACGGTACATCTCTTTCATGAAGATCAAGAATGGATTCAGTTAATTGATTATGAGCATGTTCCTTTTAGGTGTAGGAAATGTCATGCCCTAGGACATCTCTATAGAGATTGTCCTTTAAATAATAAACCCACAGCTCAAGCCAACCAGGAACAACAGTCTTCAGACGGATTCACCAAAATGACAAATCGAAGAAGAGGAAATAGAAAATCCACAGCGCCTCCTAAGATATCGCTAGAGAATCCATCAAAACCCTCTACAAGCAACAGTTTTGAGGTCCTAGCCAATGCAGATTCGCAGGATCCGACAACCTCCCACACCAACAATGAAGGATCTGTGACGGAAAAGACAAAAGCCTTTCCACCGAAAGCAGGGGAAAAGGAGACGGATCAAGAAAGCGACAAGATCAAATTCGCCTCAGAAACATGGAGCATCCCGGATATGGAAATAGACAACACGAACCCTAGCACAGGAAAAGAGAAGGAAGAAGAGGGAAGTTATCAAGAACCGCATTTTATGGAAGAAGATACTAAATCAATAGATATTGGTGAACTAGACATTCTAGGTCTGGAACAAGCATGCAAAACAGGTAACTTCGATAAAATACCTGATAGACAAGTGGATAATCTAGTAGCAGTCCTTAACAAAGCTCAAAAAAAATATTCTCTAGGGGTTCAAATTGGCAGCCAATGGGATGGGAAGTTCATCATCAAAAACAGTAAAAAGCGAGGAAGGCAAACTACCTTAGAAAGAACCATCAAGATTGGAGAGGTCTTGGTTGAGTCAGGTAGATATGCCAAGCTAACCAAGTATTTTAATATTGACCCCAAACCTTCCCAATGAAGTTGATATCATGGAACATTAGAGGGCTTAACTGCCCAAGGAAAGGAAGACTTCTAAAAGATATGTTAATGGAGGCAAAGCCAACAATTCTTTTTTTGCAAGAGACTAAATGTAATTCAACATGTCTAGAAAAAATAGCAGCTAAGGCCTGGCGAGGAGGGTTAGTAACGACTATGGATGCTCAGGGAGCTCAGGAGGACTTGCAGTGCTCTGGGATGCAAGAAAGATCCAATTAATTAATATACATGCAAATAAACATTTCATTCAAGCCATCTTTCACCTACTTGGGATGAATATTTATGGCCATATCACAAATGTGTACTTTCCGCAAGAAACTCAGCACAAGGCGGAAATCCTGGATGCGATAATGCAGCTTAACGCAGAAAGGACATACCTGCTTTGGGTTTCAGGAGGAGACTATAATATTATTGCGTCAATGGAGGAAAAGAAAGGAGGACGTTGCAGAGTAAACAGGGATGGCTCAATATTAAAAGACTTCATTCAAAATAATTGGTTGATAGACCTGCCCACAACCAATGGCCTCTACACTTGGAGCAACAAAAGGGCAGATCCAATGCAAATAGCTTCGCGCCTTGATTGTTTTTTAATTTCTGATAATGCAGTACATATAGGGGGAGAATTCATAGCATCCATCCTACCGTATTCGGGTTCAAATCACTGGCCCATTGCCGTGCATTGGAATAGGCCTGATAATAACATAAGACGACCCTTTCGGTTTGAGGCTTTTTGGCTATCTCATCCAGAATTCTATGAATTTATCAGGACAACATGGCAAAATTTCAATCCAACCGATGGTACAAAAATGTCTATATTTCAAAGGAAGCTAAAGCATCTCAAAGAGGAAATAAAACGATGGAATAAAACCACTTTTGGCAATATTTTCAAAGAGAAGAAAATCCTCACTCAAGAAATGAAGGACATTCAACAAAGAATGATTTCTGAGGGAAGGTCGGAAGAGCTAGCCCAAAAGGAGCAAGTTATAGAAAAAAAATTCCTAGAACGAGACCTACAGGAGGAAGTTCTCTGGAGGCAAAAATCGAGGGTCAGATGGCTGAAGGAGGGTGAGAAGAATACGAAGTTCTTTCATAAAACTACAGTCCAAAGAAGAATGAGCAATCAAATATCTTATGTCAATAATGAACAGGGCAACAAAATTGAAACACATGAAGGAATAGAACAAGAATTTCTCAATTACTTCAAGAAAATGAACCAAGAACCTAATATCAATAGAAAAGAGGCGATTGACAAAATTATCAGACATATACCTCGATTAATTACTGAGGATCACAACACTCTTCTTCTAAAGCCTATAAGTCTTTAGGAGGTTGAGACGGCGGTGAATCTACTCAAAGTAGGAAAAGCACCTCGACCAGATGGATTCACTTCAAATTTTTTCCATCACTTTTGGGAGCTGATCAAAAGGGAAGTCTGGCAAGTAGTGCAAGAATCGCGCACTCTAAGATGGATGTACCCGGGTATGAATGCAACATTCATCACATTAATTCCCAAGGCAAAGGAATCAAATTCTCCTGACAAGTACAGACCAATAGCTTTGTGCAACATTATATACAAGATTGTATCCAAGGTGGTAGCTTTACGACTGAAGCCCATGCTTCCCCTCATCATATCTCCAGAACAATCCGGATATGTAGAGGGAAGATAGATTACGGATGGGATAATCTTAACCCATGAAATTATACATTCTCTCAAGCAGTCAAAAAAACTAGTATGCTACTCAAAATTGATTTATCTAAGGCTTTTGATAGCATTAGCTGGGAATATTTGCAAAAAATCCTCAAAGCTTTTGGTTTTGCCTCCTCCTGGATCAGATGGATCAGCAATCTTATTTCCTCTACATTCTTCTCTATCCTCATCAATGGTATCCCCTCTTCCACCTTCCGTCCCTCCAGGGGAATTAGACAGGGGGATCCTCTTTCGCCCTTTCTATTTGTCATTATGGCTGAAGGGTTAGGTCGCAGCATTAATTCGGTTATCCTCTCCCGCAATCTCAAAGGTATTTCTTTCCACCAAGCTCCTGTCGTCTCTCACCAGCAATTCGTTGATGACAACATATTATTCGGTCATCCTTCTGTTCAGGAAGCTCGCTCCTTTAGTGCTTTACTTAACAACTTTTCTATGGCCTCAGGAGCCCTCATCAACAAAGTTAAATCCCAGATATTCTTTTTCAACACTTCGCCCACTACACAAAGAGAAATAGCGCGCATTTTAGGCTTCTCCATAGCGTCCCTACCTTCTAATTATTTAGGAGCTCCTCTAATTGCTTCAGCTCTCAAGCACTCCTCTTGGACCAACCTGTTAGAAAAACTGGAGGCCAGATTATTCCTTTGGACTCATAGAGCCCTTAATATGGCTAGCAGGACTGTGCTAATCAAAGCATTACTTCAATCCATGCTGCTCAAATTGTTCTCTATTATGGCAGCACCGAAATGGGTGCTTAAAGCTATCAAACAGCTACAACGTAATTTCCTCTGGGGAAGTTCAGGACCAAATCGAAAATGGGCTTTGGTCAAATGGGAGAAGGCCTGTCTTCCTAAAAATGCAGGAGGCATTGGATTAAGAGATCCAGAACACAACAACATGATAATGGGAGCAAAAATATGGTGGAAGTGGCTCTCAAATCCAAGCATACCGTGGGCTGCCCTATGGACAGCGAAATACGCTAGAAACCTGCCCTTAGAGGAGCGAATCAGAATGTCAGAAGTCAATAAAGGCTCGGTTATATGGAACTCAACCATTAAACACGGAGATATAATTCAAAAGCATAGTTTTTAGGAGGTGAAAGATGGCCTTACAACAAGGTTCTGGGAAGACTCATGGCAGCAGCTCCCAAACCTCAAAAGCATCATATAGGGCATCCCAGATAGAGATATAAACCAGCTGGATAAGGTAAGTCAATACTGGAGAGTACATAATGAACAAGAACACCGGGAATGGAAAGAAGTGAGCAATATCTTACTGTCCAGTGCAGAGCAAATCCAACTCTCTTTATCAGCAGAACTTCAAAAACGAAAAATTTTAAAGTTGGCAGGCATGGATACGCTAAGGTGGGGGTATGAACAAAAGGGTGCCTTCACAACTAAAGAGGCTTACAAAATTATTATAAAAGACAGAGTTATCAAAGACAAATTATGGGACAAAATATGGAATCCTCCCATTTGGCCCAAGGTTTCCACTTTTCTATGGCTTCTGTCACACAATAAAATTCTCACCTGGGATAATCTCAGGAAAAGGAACTTCGCTGGTCCATCAATATGTCTAAATTGCAAACAGGAAGAGGAGACGACTCTGCATCTTATGCAAACTTGCCCGCTAGGAAGACAACTTTGGGAAAAAGTCACATTCAGATGTCAGAAGGAAGGAAGAGTGATGGGGGATATTAAAAGCACTTTGCGCAACTGGGCCCAAACGCCCTATCAAAGCAGCGTATTAAATACTCTTTGGAAAATTACACCAGGACTACTGATGTGGAATATATGGAAGGAGAGAAACAGGCGGATTTTTAAAGATCAAGCAATGACAATGGAGCAGATATGGAAAATGATGCACCAAAATATCCAAGAAACTCTTTCCATTAAAGGCTGGTCCCAAGAGGACTTTCCTTCAACTACACAGGAACAGGCTATATGGAATAACTGGCAGATCCAATTACAGAGTCTGAATTCTTCTAAAGAAAACTCATCCAGGCATCAAGAGTCCTCAACCTGCTGGACTCCTCCGCCCATCAATGTATTCCAACTCAACTTTGATGGGGCGTCGAAAGGGAATCCTGGAAGTATGGGATATGGGGGAGTAATAAGAAATCATCAGGGTAACCCTCTCGTCACCTTCTTTGGCTCAATTGGTTGGAATACAAATAATGCAGCAGAACTGGAAGGACTATGGAGAGGGCTTAATATAGCGCAGCCTCAAAAGCTCATCCCTCTTAAAGTGGAAGGGGACTCTCAAATCATCATCAATATGGCCTCAAAGCTACAACAAGGTTCAACAGTACATAAGGTGAGCAGCAGCTTGAGAATGGCCACTCGACTTGAACTTCTTCAACAATGGCTCAGCAATAATCAAGCCATCTCCTTCAAGCATATAAGAAGAGAAGGGAACAACCTGGCGGACTTTCTTGCTAATATAGGAGTGGACAGGGGAAAGGAATTCTTTGAAGGGCCACTACATGGCATAGCTTCGGAGACAGAACTTTCCACCTTTCAATATATATTAACAAGAGATATGTAGGTAAGGGAAGAATCGCACCCGGATGCGGGTGATCTTAATTAGTATTAAATGGTAGTTATGAAGCAGCCATGCATAGCAGGCAGCTGGCAGGTGGACAAGAGCGAGCCCAAATCTATTTACTGGCGCGAGGTGAAAGGCCTTCAATGTCATTTAATTCAGATGCAGTCCCAAGGTACGCAGCTGGGAGATATTCGGATGACAAGCCAGGTTCAGATGGCATACATTCTGGTCCTTTTATGGTTGCCTGATGCGAGCCCGCTCTTAGGGGAAGTTGCAGTCTCTGGCTTGTATGCGCTTAAGGATTGTTGCAGGGGCTGTCTCTGGTCGTCTTGCACTCGGGAGAAGTTGCCTTGTCCTCGGGCGAAGCCGCCTTGGCATTCCTTTAGACTGCTTGAAGCAGTCGCTAAGGGATCCAATTCTGACTTCATCTTTTGGGTTCGGCTTCTCAGACCTGTCTGGGGTTCATATTTTGTTTCCATACCTGATGTAGTCGCCTGGGTTGAGAGCTGGGCTCACACAGCGGAGGATAAGCAGTGTCGGGTCATCGAGTCTTTCGCTGGTGGGTTCAGAGGTTGTGTCTTGCCCTTTTCTGTCTGGTCTTCATTCTGGGTTCCAACTAGCTTTCAGTCTTCATCATATCACCCCCTGTATTTAGGCTTGTTTGTCACGCAGCAGCATTTGCACATGGCTCCTCAGCTAAGGGGAATTCCCAGAAGTGGGCGCAGTGCGAGTCTCCGGGGAGGGTCGGGAGGACGAGGCAGCCCTACTCCTCGTCGCATATCACCGCTAGCCATAGCCTCGCCTTCCTCGCCGACCTCTGAAGAGTCTGGCCCTTCAATCAATAATTCGGTGCAATCAGCCAGATTCAAATTCAAAAGCAGGTTAAACAAACCGTTAATCTCAGCTTTGGTTATTGTCATCTTCTCGAAGGAATATGAGGAGCTCGTCAGCCCGGAGGCAGCTTCAAAGGAACAATCGCCTTCTACAATGGTCAATTCGTCGCAGAGCCGTCTAGAGGAAGATATCACTAATGCTCCTTCAGAGGGGAGAGAAGGGGATTCTCAGGGCACAGAAAGAACTCAGCGGGCCTCCTCTCAGGAGAACATTATGGAAGGTGAGCTAGCTAACACTTATGCAAATTTACTGTATCTCAAGCTCCCTCCGGGAGCAAATCCAATGGAGGTCGAAGATGGTGTGATGGTTACTTGGGAGCGCGCCTCGGACAAGGACAATGAATAGGGTTCTGGGGAACCCAAGTAAGCGTCAGTACAGTGCTTGCAGCATCAGGGTAGCTACTCTGTTTTGGTTTTCCAATTTTCTTGGTTTAGTTTCATTATGTTTGGCAATGAAATGTTTAGGGATTTTGCTAATTTGGCTAAAGCCCAGCTATCCGTCATTTTCTCCTCTTGGTAATATGGCTATTAGCCTAATTTTCAGTCCTGTAAGGTTTCTTTCTGGTTCCATCTAGGTCTGTTCTAGTTCTTTAGGCAATGTTCAACGTTCTTCAAAGCAGAAGGAACAACCAGTTTTGTAAAGATTTCTTGACAGAGAGTTGGATACGGAACTCTCAGAGGTTTAATCCTCTTTGTACATATTTTTTCGTTTTTTAATATATCAATAGCATAGTCTTTACTCAGGAAAAAAAAACATTCAAAGTTGCCAGACAAATATAAGGGGAGAGGGTGAGGTGGAGGAGCAGGAGGCAGAGCAGAGGTAGAGGCAACCAGGGTTCACGACTTCGGTGGCGAGTTTCTTGTAGTGGATCAGCGTAGAGGAGGGAGCTCCACTCCCTCCTACAAGAAGCAGTGGCCAACAAGGGTAAGAGGTCTCTGGAGAAAGGAAACGGTGAGGCAGAGGAAGGTAGAAATAACAGGGAAAAGGAATTAGAAAATGCCAAAGCGAAGGAGAAGGATGGCAAAAAAGACAAGGAAGAAAATGACAAAATACAGGAAACAAAAGACAAAATCAAAAGAGTCAATGCAAACCCAGAGCTGAAATTACTCCTAGAGTAGTTTTAAATAATCCAGCGTTGTAGTAGCACAGAGAGCACATGCAGACTTACGCAATCATATGAAAATTTATGGGGCTATGGCCCACTGAAAAAGCTTTACAAACATGGATAATATACCACTGGAAGCCCAAAGGTAGCATTGATCTACATCTGGGGTCCAAAGGTTTTTTCACTGTGGTGTTCACTAACATTGAAGATAAGGACAATGTGTTTGAAGGCAGACCCTACTTCTATGCAGCAGCAGCGCTCTATATGAGACCTTGGACGATGAACTTTGTACCAGAGTGGGAAACTTTTACTTCGGTCCCGGTTTGGGTTAGACTCTATTCTCTACCTCTTGACTATTGGAAAGTTGATTCCCTTGTGGCCATAGGCAATAAATTAGGAAGATTTATTAAAACCTCTGAAGCCAAAAGGAGGGGAAAATACACTTCTTTTGCTAGGATCTATGTTGAAATGCATCTATCCGAAGCTCTCCCAGATGAAGTCATCTTGGAGGTTTTTGATGAGGAATGGGTGCAAACAAAAAACTATGAACATATTCCTTTTGGATGTCATAGATACCATGAACACGGGCACCTTCTAAGAGACTGCCCCCTCAGTCTAGCAGAGAACAAAAGCAAGATGAACGCAAAGAAAGACATAGAACGCTTTCACAAAGTAGTTCATAAAGGAAAAAGAGGAAAAAAGGTACAAAGCAACATCATGCTGAAGGTAAAACAGGTAGCCAGAACCAATTCCAAGTTCTTTAAGAGGAGGAAGAAATAATAGCAGAAGGTTAAGCTATGAATGAAGATAATGAGAAGAAGGAAAAGAATAAAGAAAGAGATCAGACACAGGAAAACGAAAAACAGAAGGGGATTATGCTGAATTAATCAGAGCTGGAAATGGATCAGGATATGACCTAGAGTGATATGGATATGGAGGACAATGAGCTTCAGGAGATTCTGGATGGAGAAAACCTAGATCTAGAAGGATTCTTGGCTCAGGGAACTACTGGAGGGGTAGAATCACTACCACACGAAGAGCTCAATCGGATACTACATCTATTCTTATGGAAAACCCAGGCAAAGGGCTTAGAGGGAGTAAAGAACATTAAAAGACAGAGCAATGATGAGATGAACGTAGCGAAAATGACTCCAGGGTTAGCATCGAGAAATCTAGGGAAAAAAGAGGTCGGAAAAAACAAAATGAGCTACTAATGGAATGTGGAAAACTTATGGTGAACTCAGGTAAGATGAAAGACCTAACTAGTTACTCCTTTACTAATCTTTAATTATGAAGTTCACAACCTAGAACATTAGAGTTCTGGGTAGCAAGAGAAAACAGAGAGTGATGAATAATAGAATGAAACAGGTAGCTCCGGACATAATTTTTTTCCAAGAGACAAAATGTTCCATTCAGAAACTAAGGCAAATCCATAGTAAATGGCTCAGTAGATTTGAGTTTCTAGAAGTTAAAGCAGAAAATACAGCAGGGGCCATCCTCACTCTTTGGAATCCCCAAAAAATTGGTATAATTGATGCGGAGGCATAAAGGAATTATTTATCAATTGTTATACAACCAGTAGGATATAGGGACACTTACCTAGTCACAAATGTTTATGGTCGTCAAAGGTTAGATGACAAAATCAAGTTCATAGACTCCTTGGTGGATCTAAGAGCCATACATGCAGGACTACCTTGGGTCCTAGGAGGAGACTTCAATATGATCAGATCTCTATCGGAGAAAAAAAGAGGCACAAGAACTCTTAATAAAGATTCCTTAGCCTTCCAAATCTTTTCAAAAAACATGAACCTTGTTGATATTGAGACAAACAATGGACGCTGCACTTGGAACAATAAACGAGGAGGTGACTCTCAGGTAGCCTCCAAGTTAGATAGATTCATGATCTTTGAGGATCTCATGCTTATAGATAAGGAAATAATAACTGGAATTCTTCCCTTTGGAGGCTCATATCACTGGTCGGTTCAAATGGAAATCAAGGGAGTAGGCACCCCAAGAAATAAACCTTTTAGATTTGAAAATATGTGGCTTTCTCACCCAGAATTCCTCATTAACATCGAAGAATGGCTGACCGAGGATCTGTAAAACCAAGGATCAACAACGTTCCTACTTCACAAAAGATTAAAGTACATCAAACTAAAGCTTAAAGCCTGGAATAAGAATGAATTTGGTAATAATTTTGCAGGAAAGAAAGAGGTGGAAAATAAAATAATGGAGCTCAATCAAGCTTTGATCAAGGAAGGTTTTGACAAGGACAAAAATGACCAAGTTGAGAAACGTCACCAGGAGTGGGAAAAGCTGTGCCATCAAGAGGAAATTTTTTGGAAACAGAAATCAAGAGTTCAATGGCTAAAAGGAGAGAGAAATACTAATTTTTTCCATAAATCCACTATAGCAAACATGACTTACAACAGAATCTCTTCAATCAAGGATGAGGAAGGATAGATACATCAATCTCATGAGAAGATAGAAGCAGTGTTAGTTAAGTGGTTCTGAGGTATTGCTCAGGAAAACACTTTAGACAGGGACCCTTTCATCGACAACCTCATAAAGCATATCCCCAAGTTGGTGTCCAGAGAGGATAACGGTAATCTCAACAGACCGGTTACCGAAAAGGAGGTCTGTGAGGTCCACAAGGAAATGAAAAATGGTAAGGTTCCAGGTCCGGATGGTTTCAATGTAGATTTCTTCAAAGCTTGTTGGAGTATTGTCAAAGAGGATATTATAAGGGTTGTGGAAGACTCGAGGCTGAACATAACCATTTTGAGAGCTCTCAATACCTCCTTTATCTCCCTTATTCCAAAGTAGGATAATGCACAAACTCCAGAGAAGTACAAACCTATAGCTTTATACAACGTTGTTTATAAGATAATTTCCAAAGTTGTGGCCAGCAGACTCAAACCTTTAAGGCCTTCAATGGTTTCGGGGGAACAATCAGGTTATGTGGAGGGCAGACAAATTCTAGACAACATCATACAAGCACACTAGGTGGTACACTCGTTAACCAGTGAAAGGAAATCGAGCATGGTAATGCAATTGGACATTGCCAAAGCTTATGATAAAGTAAGTTGGACACATCACGAAAGTACTTGGTGCATTTGGTTTTGACCATAATTGGATCAGATGGGTCATGGCCCTAGTGACTTCCTCCAGCTTTTAAATTTTAATTAATGGCTCTCCCTCTAAAATTTTTCTGCCTTCTCGAGGTCTCAGATAGGAAGATCCGCTCTCGCCTTTTCTCTTCATCCTCATGATGGAAGGGCTGGGGAGGTCCATCAAATATGCTAGAGCTATGGGAAACATTCAAGGAATACAACGTTCGGAGAATGGACAAGAACAGACGCATGAACAGTTTGTAGATGATACCATGTTACAAGGGATTCCCATGGTCAAAGAAGCGCTAGCTTACAAAAAAAATTTGAAAGATTTTGCTTCGGCTTCAGGTATGGAAGTTAATCTTTCCAAATCAATTTTTTTTTTTAATACACATATAGCCATCCAGATAAATTTCTCTAGAATCCTTGGATTTCAAAGAGACTCTCTTCCCTCTAAGTATTTTGGAGTTCCTCTAACAGCTAAACCTATGCTCAAAAGCATATGGGAACCGTTAATCATCAAGATGCAAGACAAGGTCAGGAAATGGGCAAACAGGTCTCTAAATCTAGTGAGTAGATTGGTTCTCACAAAGGCAGTGCTACAAGATATCCATGTCTTCATGTTATCATCTCTCCTAGTGCCAAAGGAGTTTTAAAGCAATTTAGAAACATCCAAAGAGATCTTCTCTGGGGTAGAGAGGAAACAAGGAAAAAATGGGCTTTAGTCTCATGGGATAATACTTGTAAACCCAAGAAATAAGGCGACCTCAGATTGGATGATATAGAGATTCTTAATAAGGTTCTTGGGGCAAAACATTGGTGGAGATGGGTTAAGGATACTAAGGCTCAATGGGCAAGCATTTAGAAGGAAAAATCTGCTAGCACCTGGCTTCCTCATGATATCATAAGAATGTATGGATATATAAAGGGCTCGCCCATATGGAATAAGGCATGGAAGAACAAAGAGGTTGTCCAAAAAAACAATTTCTGGGAAATCAGAGATGGAGATCTGGCACTATTCTGGGAGGAAAAATGGAAACAAGAACCAAATTTTTTGATAGAAGATTTTACGGGCCTCAAACATGAGACAGACAACCAAATATTAAGGAAAGTTAAGGACTTTTGGGAGAATTCTCACAACATAAAAAAATGGAGAACATGGAAGGAAATAGAAGTTAGAGATAATAGAACCCTGAACAGTAAAGCAGAGACCCTTAAGAGGTTGTTGGATCAAAGGATGATACTAGTTATTGAAGGGTAGGATCAACTAAGATGGGGCATTAACAACAAAGGCAACTTTAACTTTAAGGAAGAAAAATGGACTCTCCTTGGGATGGAATCCCAAGCTATAGATAGAACTTGGCAGAAGCTATGGAGGCACAAGGGCTGGATGAAGATCAAACTCTTTATGTGGCTAGTTCACCATAGAAGAATCTTAAACTAGGATAATATCAGGAAGAAAGCTATTCTGGGACCCTCCAGATGCCAGCTCTGCGAAGTCCAAGAGGAGACCTTCGAACATCTTCTTAATAGCTACATTTCACTTCCATGTTATGGGATTTCTTTGCCACCATCTTCAGACAGTCAGATAGAGACACTTACCTAGTCGAATAGGGAATCACTACCACAAGAAGAGCTCAATCAGATACAACAGTTATTCTTATGGAAAACCCGGGAAAAGGGTTTAGAGGGATTAAATAACATTGAAAGACAGAGCAGTGACAAGATGAAAGCAGCAAAAATGACTCTGGGGTTAGCACCGAGAAATATAGGGAAAAAAGAGGTCAGAAAAAACAAAATGAGCTACTAATGGAATGTGGAAAACTTATGGTCAACTCAGGTAAAATGAAAGACCTAACCAGTTACACCTTTACCAATCTTTAATTATGAAGTTCACAACCCAGAACATTAGAGGTCTGGGTACCAAGAGAAAATAGAGAGTGATGAATAAATAGAATGAAATAGGCAGCTCTAGACATAATTTTTGTCCAAGAGACAAAATGTTCCATTCAGAAACTAAGGCAAATCCATAGTAAATGGCTCAGTAGATTTGAGTTTCTAGAATTTAAAGCAGAAAATACAGCAGGGGGAATCCTCACTCTCTGGAATCCCCAAAAAATTGGTATAATTGATGCAGAGGCATCAAGGAATTATTTATCAGTTGTTATATAGCCAATAGGATATAGGGACACTTACCTAGTCACGAATGTTTATGGACCTCAAAGGTTAGATGACAAAATAAAGTTCATATACTCCCTGGTGGATCTAAGAGCCCGGCATGCAGGACTACCTGGGGACCTAGGAGGAGACTTCAATATGATCAGATCTCTATCGGAGAACAAAGGAGGAACAAGAACTCTAAATAAAGATTCCTTAGCCTTCCAAATATTTTCAGAAAACATGAACCTTGTTGATATTGAGACAAACAATGGACACTACACTTGGAACAATAAACAAGGAGGTGACTCTTAGGTAGCCTCCAAGTTAGATAGCTTCATGATCTTTGATGATCGCATGCTTATAGATAAGGAAAATAATAGCTGGAATTCTTCCCTTCAGAGGCTCAGATCACTGGCCGGTTCAAGTGGAAATCAAGGGAGTAGACACCCCAAGAAACAGACATTTCATATTTGAAAATATGTGGCTTTCTCACCCAGAATTCCTCAGTAACATCGAAGAATGGTGGGCCGAGGATCTGCAAACCCAAGGATCAACAATGTTCCTGCTTCACAAAAGATTAAAGTACATCAAACTGAAGCTTAAAGCCTGGAATAAGAATGAATTTGGTAATATTTTTACAAGAAAGAAAGAGGTGGAAAATAAAATAATGGAGCTCAATCAAGCTTTAATCAAGGAAGCTTTTGACAAGGAAAAAAATGACCAAGTTGAGAAACATCACCAGGAGTGGCAAAAGTTGTGCCATCAAGAGGAAATTTTTTGGAAACAGAAATCAAGAGTTCAATGGCTAAAAGAAGGAGAGAGAAATACTAAATTTTTCCATAAATCCACTATAGCAAACAAGACTTACAATAGAATATCTTCGATCAAGGATGAGGAGGGGCAGATACATCAATCTCATGAGAAGATAGAAGCAGTGTTAGTTAATCACTTCTGAGGTATTTCTCAGGAAAACACTTTCAACAGGGACCCTTTCATCAAGGACCTCATGAAGTATATCCCCAAGTTGGTCTCCAGAGAGTATAACGGTAATCTCAACAGACTGGTTACCGAAAAGGAGGTCTGTGAGGTCCTCAAGGAAATGAAAATTGGTAAGGTTCCAAGTTCGAATGGTTTTAATGTAGATTTCTTCAAAGCTTGTTGGAGTATTGTCCAAGAGGATATTATAAGGGTTGTGGAAGACTCTAGGCTGAACAGAACCATTTTGAGAGATCTCAATACCTCCTTTATCTCCCTTATTCTGAAGTAGGATAATGCACAAACTGCAGAGAAGTACAAACCTATAGCTTTATACAACGTTGTTTATAAGATAATTTCCAAAGTTGTGGCCAACAGACTCAAACCTTTAATTCCTTCACTGGTTTCAGGGGAACAATCAAGTTATGTGGAGGGCAGACAAACTCTAGACAACATCATACAAGCACACGAGGTGGTACACTCATTAACCAGTGAAAGGAAATCGGGCATGATAATGCAATTGGACATTGCCAAAGCTTATGATAAAGTAAGTTGTACATACATCAAGAAAGTACTTGGTGCATTTGGTTTTGACCATAATTGGATTAGATGGGTCATGGCTCTGGTGACTTCCTCCAGCTTTTCAATTTTAATTAATGGCTCTCCCTTTGAACTTTTTTTGCCTTCTTGAGGTCTCAGACAGGGAGATCCGCTCTCACCTTTTCTCTTCATCCTCATGATGGAAGGGCTGGGAAAAAATCAAGGAATACAACTTTCGAAGAATGGACAAGCACTGACGCATGAACAATTTGTAGATGATACCATGTTACAAGGGATTCCCATGGTCAAACAAGCACTAGCTTACAAACAAATTTTGAAAGACTTTGCTTCGGCTTCAGGTATGGAATTTAATCTTTCCAAATCAATTTTTTTTCTTTAATACACATATAGCCATCCAGAGAAATGTCTCTAGAATCCTTGGATTTCAAAGAGACTCTCTTCCCTCTAAGTATTTGGGAGTTCCTCTAACTATTAAACCTATGCTCAAAAGCATATGGGAACCGTTAATCATCAAGATGCAAGACAAGGTCAGGAAATGGGCAAACAGGTCTCTATCTAGCGGGTAGATTGGTTCTCACAAAGGTAGTGCTACAAGCTATCCCTGTCTTCATGTTATCAACTCTTCTAGCACCAAAAGGAGTTTTACAACAATTTAGAAACATCCAAAGAGATTTTCTCTGGGGCAAAGAGGAAACAAGGAAAAAATGGGCTTTAGTCTCATGGGATAACATTTATAAACCCAAGAAACAAGGCAGCCTTAGATTGGATGATATAGAGATTCTTAATAAGGTTCTTGGGGCCAAAATTTGGTGGAGATGGGTTAAGGATCCTAAGGCTCAATGGGCAGGCATTTGGAAGGAAAAATATGCTAGTGCCTGGCTTCCTCATGATACCATAAGAATATTTGGATATATAAAGGGATCGCCCATATGGAATAAGGACTGGGAGAACAGAGAAGTTGTCCAAAAAAAATGTTTCTAGGAAATCAGAGATGGAGGTCTGACAATATTCTAGGAGGAAAAATGGCAACAAGAACCAAATCTTTTGACAGAAGATTTTACGGGCCTCAAACAGGAGACAGAAAACCAAAGACTAAGGAAAGTTAAGTACTTTTGGGAGCATTCTTACAACACAGAAAAATGGAGAACATGGAAGGAAATAGAAGTTAGAGCTAATAGAACCCTGAACAGTAAAGAAGAGACCCTTAAGAGGTTGTTGGATTAGAGGATGGTACTAGTTACTGAAGGGCAGGATAAACTAAGATGGGGCATTAACAACAAAGGAAACTTTAACATTAAGGAAGAAAAAGGGATTCTCGTTGGGATGGAATCCCAAGCTATAGATAGAACTTGGAGGAAGCTATGGAGGCACAAGGGCTGGATGAAGATCAAACTCTTTATGTGGCTAGTTCACCATAGAAAAATCTTAACCTGGGATAATATCAGGAAGAAAGGTATTCTGGGACCCTCTAGATGCCAGCTTTGTGAAGTCCAAGAGGAGACCTTCGAACATCTTCTCAATAGCTGCATTTTCACTTCCATGTTATGGGATTTCTTTGCCACCGTCTTCAGACAGTCGGATAGAGACAAAGACAGCATCACAAATACCTTGACCAATTGGAGGAATAATTTCTCGGAATATGAAGTTCTTAACTCAGCCTGGGCTCTGTTACCAAGTTTCATCATATGGAAATTGAGGAAATAGCACGACAGAAGAATATTCAAAGAAGAGAAGAGGTCTGCTCTTCGAGTGTTGGAGCAAATCTCAAAACAGCTTAAGGAGACAGTCAACACTACAATTAGGGATCTCCCTAAAAATCCTCCCTCAAACACAGAGTTTTTAACTCTCAAGGAGTTAGGCATGTAGGGGCTGAGTCTGCAAGGTATAGACTAGAAAATAAACATGAGGGAACCGGGTAAGGAGTTCTCAAATCCTCCCTCATAAGGCTTTTTAAAGTATAATATTGATGGGGCTTCAAAGGGCAATCCGGGCATAGCAGGCTTTGGAGGGGCACTTAGTGATGAAAACGGAAGCATTATCTCCCTCTTCTATGGGCATCTAGGAAAAGCCACCAACAACATGGTTTAATTAATGGCTTTGGAACAAGGCCTGGAATTTCTGAAACATAACAATTGCCAAAATGTAATAATGGAAGTTGATTTAGTGTTAGTCATCAACCCAGCAAAAATAATCAATCATGGAATAGGGCCAGAGAAAGTTTCAAAACATTGGAGGCTAATACAGGTTCTCCAGAGAATTTAGGGACATCTTCAGGGACTGCACACTCTTAAATTCATCCATGAGCATCGAAAAGCCAACAAGTTGGATGATATTCTGGCCAACCAAGGTGTCAGGCGTAAGGATAGCAGAGTTTGGATGGATTGGCTTGCAATGCCGCCGAGCAACCTAAAAGAGCTCTGCTATAATCAGAAGGAAGAGGAAAAAGAGGTGTATAGGAACAAAACACAAGAAGTTAATTCGCAATGATTGGTTTCTGGCCCGCTTCTCTTTCCAGGTCTGTCAAGACTATGGAGGAAGATCGGTCAGATTTGGCCTTTGCTTCTGGGGGAGTCTCCTCCCTGCACAGTCCCGGGGTCAGGTGCAAGGTTATCTCTTTCAGCAGGGAGGAAGATTGGAACAATAGTCGGCGGGAAACTTTTCACAAGTTTCAGTGGTGGGTCACTAAAATTCTTCCAAAGCGGTTTAGGTGTGATCACACCGCTTACATACGAAAGGCAGTTTTGAACTTCGGGCAACGATTCCATACAACTCTTGACACGTGGATGAGGACATGGTCTGAAAACCACCCTCATCGCACGCTGAAGAGCGATCACTTTGGTCATACAATGTTACTGTTTAGTCGTCCGATGGGATCAAGCAGATCAATGGTCAGAATTATTCAAAAGGTTTTGTGAGGGCCGGGGGTTATCCTTCGGGTTTCTTCCTGATCCCTTGAGAAGTTTAGATGGTGAAGATTTCAAGGTAGGGTTAGATTGTTCATGACGGGGATTTTGAGGGTAGGGTCCACAGAACCTGTGGGTCCCGTCGTTTATTTTTGTGAGTTACCATTGGAGGGGAAGGTATTTTTTGGGGGTATGACGTCTTAGGTTCTGTCGAGTCTGTTTCTTGTAACCCCTTTACCACTCTGTTTGGTGGCTTGGTGTAAATTGTGTAAATTATACTTGTGTAATGAAATAGAAGGCACTACTCTTGCTTAAGAAAAAAAACATTCAAAGTTACCAAATAGTAATTTTAATTAACTTAAATCTCAGTTCTTAAATCTTCTTTATGGATAACACAAAAAAAAATCCATTATTTTTAAATCTAGCAGCAAAGTCGTTTTAAATCTAAATGAAAAACAATTATGGAAATCAACCTTGAAAATAATAAGGAAACACACTTATATTTGCTGAAAATACATTCATGTCATTTGAACATACAGGACCCTCAGTTGGAACTTCATTTTATGACATATTATAAGGCAAAAGAAAAATGGTCAATATTTCTCCATCCTACAAGAGGGTTTGCTCTCTAACATATAAATCCAAAGCTTGAATCACATTAAATGGTGGAAATTAAATTCATATCCAGTGGTTAAATCCACAATTTCAAGACCTTTGATTGGAATTGGCTTCCTTGATAACAGAGAATTGTAAGAATGTATATGCATTTGAATCTACAATTGATTAGCAATCTTATCTTGATGAAGGTTTTACAAAAGATGGAAAACTGAAACAAGTGCTGGAAACATGATATAGGCCAATTCTCAATCTATTGTTGATCTACAAGGTTATCTTCTCCACTACTCGCTTTCACAATTCGAGTTGATTCCATCTCCTATTTGTAGCCCAAGAATTGCTGCAATTTGTGTCCAAATTGATGGTGATCTAGTTCCTGAGGAAGCTTCATATCCAATGAAGCTAATTAAGGTAATGAAATATTTTGATCGACTTCATCGAAAGCTGAAGTCGCAGAGAAGTCCCTATCACTAGCTTTTTTCTGGGCAGTTAATTGAACTACCGATCCTTCTTCCTGTATGTTAAGAATAAAATAATAAATTCATGTAAGGCAAGTTTTATACCATTTCTCAACCATTTCCAAGAGAGCTACTTATTGAAATAAAATAAAATAAATGTAGTGGGTAGCTGAAATAGAAATGTGTGCACTCATAGTATTTCTTCATTATCACTTTCCTTGCCTTGCCTCATTCCCTAGAGCACTTGCAAATGCAATAGTGGAGTCATTTCCAGGCTACCATGGCAATATTAGTTTTGAGATATATGTTGGGTAAGTGTCATATCTATTCACAGTAAAGCCTATTTAATCTTATATATAGTCCATGTTAAAAAATGAAATTAGCATACCTACATAGCAGATTCTAGGTTGATATGAATATGATAAATAAACAATCAGATGTGTATTTATGTGAATATTAAGAAGAGAAACAAAGAGTTGATAAATGTGAACTTTTAATAGCATAATGAATGTTAATAGGAAAAAAAGAAAGAGAGAGGAAAAGATAAAATACACATATCTCTATTTACACCCAAAAAGTAGTGATTTACATTGATATGAACACATTGAAGTTTGACATATGTTTGAAAAGATTTTAATATCTATGGACATTTGATAAAATTTTGTATTATTGAAGCTAAAAAAAATGACTATTGGAGTCAAAATTGTTGTATGAAGTAAAGAAGAGCTAACTTTTTCATATGGAGTAGTTAAATATGTGATTCTTCAATGCTTTATTCATGTAGGTATGTGAAATTTAGTGAGGTTACTAGAAGAGAACTTTTCTACTATTTTTTGAAGTCAGAAAGAGCTCCAAAAAATGATCTACTTCTTCTTTGGCTTACAACATGTCTAAGTTGCACGAGTTTCACTGGATTTGTCTATGAGATTAATTAGCTATGAGAACTCTTGCTCTTATTGTTTGTTTCAATGCTCAAAATCACTATTTACTGAACAGATTTTGATATTTTATACATTTAATTTTGAAATTGAGTAATCTGGGAAATGGCCATGCGTAAGTTCATTTTTGGCCATGTTATTGTAATTGGCACCCAAAAACCGAGTCAAATTCTATCATAGTTAGGTTTACACAATAGTAAGATATCATTATATTTTTTTGAATGGATTTTCCTAGGAGATTGGTTAGCTATGGGAAATTTTTCTCTTAAGTTGTTTTTCTAGCTATTTGTCACCTGAATACAACAGTGAAATCTTTATTTCAACTTATCTCTAGTAGCATAAAATGGAAAACATCTTCACATTACTTGTGGACCAATTGTCCAAAATCGTCTTCAACCTCATCTTCCTCATAAGGGGCACTAGAAGATGGTGTTTGAGAGCTAGAAATCACAAGTTTTTGTGGTAAAGGACAACCTGAGGCTGTAACGTCATGTTTTGCAAGCACGCTCTATAATTCATCATTTCATAAAAGACCTTGCCGAAAAAGCTCGTCATCTGTATGGTCATAATCAATAATATATTGTCAAGAAATCAAATTAAAATTTCATAGAAACAATCTTAAAGAACTCAAAAAACTTCTTAGAGTGTCTCAATTTATAATTAGATGGCAGTGTCCTACCACGATTGCCCAGGATTCTCGGTACAACTCCAAATCTACATGCAGTGCTTCCCTTCTTAATAAGCGTAGGCCCTGCTTTCTTCAGTAATTTCCAATTAAACTCACTCTTCCTCTTTAAATCCTTTTTTCCTCAACAATGGAACTTCTATTCTCAATTCCATATTGACGCAATTTCAAAAGTTGGACTGGCGCTTCTTGATTCCTTTAGCATTTCATTTCACAATTTAAAACAACCTTTGTATATTATTGTTGTAAGTCGGAGGTTGGCCATAACTTCCAAGATAGTAGTCACTAAAATCGAGAAGAGAACATGGTCATGAGATTGTTATATTCCACTGTCATCATCACCAAAGATTGCAGAGGTATCCGAAGTCCTTTTTCCCACAAAAAATCCTAGAGAAACCTAAGATTATGTGTCACTGTGCTTGCTCTAGATTTCAAATATCTTATGTGAAAATGTAACTATGCTTATCACCAACATACTCTAATTTACTGTACCATCGAAGTTTCAGAGTGATCTGAAGTTATTTCGTTTACGATTATTCCAATTGTGTATTTATAGGTGCTAAACCATGTATGCAAGCTGATGTGAACTTAGTGAACTGTTGCGTTCCTTTATTGAGCCGACGTGTCATCTATATATACTTTGAAGTCGACTTGACTGTATTTCACATTGTTTTGTTGACAGTCTTCTTCTTTGGAGGATGGTTCTTGTCTTGGAGTGCTACTTGACACTTGGTTGATGCATATTGATGCTCAAGAAGATCTCTTTAAGATGACTTTGATTCTTTGACTTTCCTAGACCTACGAAATGAGCAAGAAACTCATTCTTATAATTTACAAAAACAATATTTCTTTTTCTTGAGAAGTACAAAGATCAAAATTACATTTGTAAATATTGAACCTAGTTACATTTTCTTCAACACTCCCTCTTAACTAGGGAGGTATTTATAATGGTACTTGGTCATTCTCAATCCGAAGGATTTATCATAAGAAGAATTAGATTGGTAACCCATCTATATAGCATCATAGTAACCAACATTGTTCATAGCAAGGCCTTGACTAACAACACTATATCTCATAAGATCATAGCACAATGTTAGGGAGTATAAACACCTTTATCATTGTCTCTCAAGGTACATACCCACCCAGGTGTTCATCAAGTATGACCTTCTCGGACTATTCTTATCTTGGGTTCTCAACCCTCAAATAATATCGGTCCTCTTGCCTACAATTATCTTGGATGCCCTACGCATTGTCAAAGAACATAAGATGCCAGATGATTACCCAACCCTCCATTCTTTCTTCCAAAGTGATGACAAGAATGTTGTGTCTATCATGTGTCTACATTTCCATTCATGGCCTTAACCTATACTTACGGTTGTTAGTCCTAGTCTAGTGCATGACACATGGAATAGAAAAACATAACCGTCACTCCTTTTTAATCAAGGGTGATCCAATCCAAGGTCCCTCTTGATCAAGGACCTATCAGATCTCCCTCTTAGCCCGTGACTCTTTTATATATAAATAACTTCTTTCTTTGTGAGTCCTTCAGCTGCTTGATCAACTTCTCTCCTTGATGTCATGAAAATCAGTTGACCTTCATCCTTGTAGGGATACAACCATCGATCACTTTCCTCCTTATTTCATCATGTCATTCCTTTCTTCATGGAAAGTGGCCTTATTCATATCTAGAACCTTTGTTATATTATTACCTATTTCTCTTCATGCTTCTTCCATCCACCACGTGAATGCTAGTTGTACTTGTATTTACAACTCTTGTTCGAGTAGCCCTGCATTATCTAGATATTATTCAAGAAATCGAAAGATCATATTAAATTAAATCATACCTTATGAGATGGATCTTCATCATAACATCTTCTTGTAGGTATCAACATCATGCACACATATTGACAAATCTCCCAAAGATATCCATTTTCAAGGGTTTTCATTTTTAGACTTTCATCAGAATCTCCATATCCTTTCGGGAGATTTCCTAGTCAAATATTCTTGGTCTTTGGGAAGTTGATTTCCTTCATCATGGTTTCATATCTCATGATCTCTTCATTCCCACACATTTCATTCCCATTAGCTTTCAATCAAAGTTTCTTCATTGTAGTCAGCCATCTCGTACTTCGTATGAGGACATATTATGTTGATTTCATATAGTGTGACTTATGCCTTCCTGCATCCTTTCAGAGGAGGAAATCATTTTTCTTCTTGATCATGCTTGTGAAGATATAAGTAGTGATCCATGTTACCTGCAACTTTATGACATGACATTATAATATTGAACACAAGCATACATACCTTATTTTACCTTCAGGTCATCGAAATTTCTTGTAGTAGCTTCCTTGATTGAAAATATCTTCAATCCGTTGATCTACTTCACGTCATCATATCATCATCTCATGGATTCCATAAGTTGGAATGTTTGTTGAAACACTTATTTCCTCTCTATTTTAGTGAACCCTATGATTAGGATTCCATCAGATAATTTTGAGGACCTTGTATATCCCCAACTAGCAGATGTTTCCCTTTTGTATGGTGAGCCTTAGATTACTCCTTTCCTTCCTTCAATGTCCATTAAGGTTCCCAAGAGCTATATATCCTACATGTTTGTCTACCATGGATCTTGTCCTTCATGATTCCAATGGTGATGTCATGATCTCTTGTTTATGATGTTTCCATGATGCCATGATGCATCTTATTATCATTTTCATATCTTATAACACAAGATTTAGGAGCTTATGATAAGACCCTTTTGTATGGAGACTATCTTACTCATAGGAGAGATTTGTTGCTCCCTCTTTCCTTGGTCCTTTTCATTAGCGTCCTCCATCTTTCATTGATATGAGCTTCCAAAATATTTCTATAGCATTGAATCTTATCTATACTTATTCTGTCTTTCTTGACGACCAACCTTCCCTTTCCTTTTTGTACATGGTTGAGTTATTTTAACCTTCAATATTTTTGTCATAAACTTGTCTTTCTCTATCTATCATAGTGACCATAAGTTGTCGAATGAGGTAACTCATAGATATATCTATTAGTGCAATATAGATCAGTGATGGTTATCTTCCTTCCTCGATCTTGTATATGGGACCTTATGAAGATATCCTACATCCTTTGATACCTTTGCTTCCATGTAGATAAAATTTAATGTGTCCTTATTCATTGCACATTCAAAGAATGAGTCTATCTTATGCATTTTCTTTGATGTATCCAATATTGCTATATGAGGGGAACCTATAAGTATCAATTTCCATAAATTTATAGCAGTCCTTTTAGTGACTTCAGCTTCCTATAGGACTCTCACTATCCTTCTTCTCCATGCAAGGGATATTGATGACCCATCAACATATAGATATCCTCGCAATTCATGAATTCATTTAACAAAATTTATAAATTGAAAAGATTCTTACTTTTCATGTGAAGATGAAATATTCACCTTGATCATGTTGGTGAAGGTTGAAGAATATGTATGAGGGATTCTTCTCGGATGATCTTCTTTCAAGTGAGAAAGCCTTTCCTTAAATGGAAAAGGTTGCTCCCTTTTGATGAGGATGATTAGTTGCTTCCTCGGATGGTCTTCTTCTAGGGAAAGGAGATGATCCTTTCTTGATTTCATAACCTTGGAGATGATAGTGCCTTCAATATAACTTTCCTTATTTTGTAGATCAGGAATGTTGCTAGGGTTTCAACTTTTTCCAAGCTGATGTGATCTTCATTTTCAAATCCTTCGAGTTGTCTTGTTTTGTAGACATATTGATGAGGGTCTTGGTGGCCTTTTGATGAGGATTGTGGAGACACAAGTTGTTTATATTGTAGAATGTCTCCTTGATTGTATAAACAAACTTGCTAGATTTCTAGGGTTTGATCAATATCAGGCTTTGTTTCTTTAATGCAGACCTTGATGTCCTTTAACTTGCTTTGATGCCCTGCTAGAAGATTGATCCTTGAAATGATCCAAAATGGATTTTGGATAAACTCCTAAGTCTGATTGTTCCTCACAGAGGAAAAATGAAAGTCCAAGGAAGTTCCTAGAAATAGCCCCATTACAGAGACCGTCTCATTTTGAATCTGCTACAACTTGAATGGGAAAAAATGGACTTATTATGTAGAAGTTACCGCAGAAAGAAGATGTCCTTTGTTCTTTGGAAAAAAAGGTGAATCCTCAAAGAAATGGAGGAAAATCTTCAAAAAAATGGCCTAAAAGGCTTTATGGAGAAAAATCGCTTCGGAGGAGGTCAAAGGCAGAGTTAGGCGAAAAGGGGAAGAAACTCCCGATTGTCGATCCCCGAAAAATGGGGTCGGAGGAAGGCACATGCACATATGACATAAAGTGAGGACCCTTGGGCTAATGCGATATGTCGATCACCGATATTGGCAGATCGACATCAACGGTGGCATGGGGCTTAAGGCGAGACCCTGTGCCAAGTGATATCGCGATCGCCAATAACGATGAATTGCAATCGGCGTTGGCATAGGCCATTCCATATTGAAAGACCTTGGGACCATGTGATTGCGATATCACAATATCTCATCGGAACTATATAAAAGAGCGGGGGTTGATACACATGCAACTTGCAATAAAGTCGGACCCGACAGCTATTATGGGTCAAAGTATATATATTTAGAAGTTCATAAAAAGGTGTTTTTCAATGTAAAATCGTGTTTTGTTAAATAAACCAAATACAAAGGGAATGAGCCTGATACGATGAATCCAGGCCCAAAAGGGTGTATAAATTATGTTGTATAGTATTTGAAGTCAGCGATAAAGCCATTTGTTAATATTTTAGTGTTTTAATGTATTTTTCAAATACAAAGTGAAACCACAAAACGAGCGGTATTTTGGATGGGCAGTAGGCAGTAAGTGGTTTTGGCCAAGCTCTACCCGAGCCCATACATTGTATGCCACATGGCTAAGTGCTGGAGAGGGAAAACCACCCTTTTCGGGTGGGTAATCCTCATGTGCGTTAGCCACCCGAAACCAATAACAGGTGTTGATCAACATCACTTGCGATCGCGCCCAAAGACCGATCCCAAGGGAATATAGGGTAGAACTAACGACTTTTGAAGTCCGATAAGCTGCGTTTGGGAGAATTTTCCTTTGTATTTGCGTATTTCTCTGTGTAAAAAGAGAACGACAATTTTCGTGATTTCCAAGGCACCGATGGTCCATTCCATTACATAATAGGTGGCCACCATCCCTGAAGGCATTTAGTAATGATTGCTAACACTCGGAGTAGGATTTGAGCAGACAGAGGCCAGGAGCAAGAGAGCCCGAGAAGGGGAAATGAATAGACAACGCCGATTGGCTTTAAAGCCATAGACTGATAGAGACAGAGATATGGAGTGCTAAGACAGGAGAAGTTGAGAAGCAAAAGCAGAGAGCATGTGAGCAAAAAGCTACTGTGAAAGAAGTTGAGGGAGCCTTTAGGGTCACTTGAAGTTCAAGTGAAAAGCAAGAGAACTAATGGTTGTAGAAAGCCAAGAGCTAGAGCCGAGACCTAGAGCTGAGAGTGAGAGAGAGAGCCAAGAGCCAGAGCTAAGAACCAAAATTGAAAGCCATAGTGAGAGCCAAGAGCCAAAGCCGAGAGCGAGAGTGAGAGCCGAGAGCTAGAAGAGCCAAGACCTTCAAGAGCCAGCGATAAAATGGTGTCTAAACCCATTGTTTCTGTGTAAAATAGTGGAGTTGAGCCAAGAGCTTGTAAAAGGACTTTGCCATAATCCTAGAGAGCCTAGTTGAGTTGACTAGAACTCATGGAGACGTAGCCCAAGAGTTTTTCGTGAACTCCATATTAAGTTGTTGTCTTATGTGTTTTTTATTTGCTACATTGTTTGCACTGTTACATGTATTTACATATCAGCAAAAACAACATATTTAAAAGCACATAAACAATTAAAATAACCATAAGCATTCACCTTACCTTCAAGCACATATTTAAGTCCGCATTGGTTAACCATTTGCGACTTGGGAATGTTTAAGCTTTGGGAGTGGGAGAGGTTCTTATAAATTAGGCTAAAAGCCGAAGTGCCCCATTTTTAGATCAGGTGGTATCAGAGCTTGGGATTGGTTAACCTCACCTTCAAAGAAGGTTATATCAGTATGGCTGATTGACAGAGCAAAGGTTTCTTGTCTAAAGGTTTTTAAACAACCAGAGGTTGATTGTATGCTTGTTTTGCAAATTCACTATTGTTTGAGTTTGCAGAGGTGAAGGGAAATATATTGATAGCTCAGTCTAGGAAGGACAAAAAGGAAGAAGGGCTGAAGGCATTCTTCTACCCCAAAGGACCTCAAAGCAATCCTTGAAGCACAAGAGGTTTTTGGCCAAAGGTTACTTGAATAAGCTCTTTGTTAATCTTGTTTGAAGTTCTTTTGTTCATTGGTATAATGACAACTTCTACAAGTGAATCCTCCAATCCCTCCTTCATCACAAGACTCTATGATGGAGACTTGAAGCAAGACTTGTTCATCATGATGGACAAGGTGAGAAAAATGTATGAGGATGGAAAGAAGTGTCGCATACTTAGAGAGCAGTTGAATTCCATGAAGGAAGAGAAGTAGTTGCTTTCTGATAAACTGCAGGAAATGGAGAGGCAACTTCAATTTGCAAATATCAACCTAAAGAGAATGGATGAGTTGGAGTCACAACGCTTTGTTGCCAAAGAAGCCTTGGTCAAGTATCAGCTCGAAGAAGAGGTAAACCATTCCAATTTGTCTTCAAATTCTTCTAAGAATTCTTATATTGGTTCTTTTGAAAAACATACTAGAGGCATAGGATCCAAGCTAATGTCCAAGATGGGTTGTGAAGGAAAGGGCTTGGGAAAGCCCGCACAAGTTATTGTTGAACCAACAATGATTTATTAAAGGCCTACATATTTGGGTCTTGGCTATGGACAATCTTATGGAAAAAGTTCCAAAGCTGCCATGAAGGCCATTGAAACAACTCCAAGAGGGAGTTGCATTGCAGGTGTGCAGAATCATACACTTGAACTAGGGATTTGTGGAAACTCTAACAACCTTGAAGAGATTGATGGTGTTCCAAAAGGAGCCACTTCTTCATTTGCTTCACCTCCTCATGAAGGCAATAAAGGTGAAAGAGGAAGGTATAAATCTGGTTCTAATCATATTCTTTTTTATTTTGTAAAACATGGTAAATTTCCATGTAAGCATGGGAAAAGAATTGCATGTTCCTTTTGTAGCTTGGATAACCATCATGTTTCTAGATGTTGGAAGAGAATTGCCACATACAGGAAAGTTTTGAAGGAAAAGAAGCAAAGAGCGGAAGGTCCATTGGACAAGGAAAATCATGTTGTCAAGAGGATGCACATGTGTTGCACTTACTGCCATAAGTAAGGGCATCTTATTGAAAGGTGTTGGACTCTGAATCCAACAATGCTTCCACAAAAGCTAAAGAAAGTGGAAAGAGAATGTTAGGGTCCCACCCTAAGCCCTTTATCTATGTAATGGAACCACGTCATAGAGTCAATAAAGCCCATATTAATAATTGTAAGTGGTTAATCCGCAATTAATAACGTAACCACAGTTAGTTGCAAATGGGCCGTAGTATTAGATAGATGGTATTAGTAATACCGCGATATTGGCCCATGGTATTGCACGTATGAGTCATATATAAAGGATAGAAACTCCCTGCGAGGAGTATCGTGTCTTATTTTGTAATCGAGTTCTGCTCTATTGGAGGTTGCCCCATCGAAGAGGCAAGTGAACATTACTCTCTGAATAATAAAATTATTGCTATTATGTGTTATGGGTATCTTTTCTTCGCATATTTTGTGTTCTAGGTCTCTTTTCTTCGCATATTTTGTATTTGGGTATCATTTGCAGGTTAAGAGCATAACAAGTGGTATCAGAGCACTTTCCAGGGCCGGTGGGATTTTCCATTTCGTAGCATTTTTTTTTGCTCGAGCCGTGTTCGGCGTTTTAAACCCACGGGATCTGTCGTTGAAGCGCATAAATTGCGATTTGGGGAGGCATGCGCAGGAAATACAAGAGGTGTCACATCTGTTGGACTCCCTTGTAACCCTGTGGTACCCCTTCGAGTAGTAGCGCATTAGACAAAACCGTGCACGGACTGTCTTCCACGTACCCTCTGGGTATATCGGAAGCCCCATAGGCTCCCTGAAAACCTCACCATAGATAAACTGTCCGCTGTATTACGGCTACAGTAGACCGAGAATAGCACTCGGAGAGATTACTTGCCCGTACGATAGGGTAGTCGGGTGGTATGGCTAAGGGTACGGTCGACCCTCCTTAGTTAGAGCCCTCAAACATTGGGCCGAGTACTACTACCAGACCCTTATGTATATCGCGATCTGTAGCACCTGACACTCTTCAAGACCCTAGTTCCCTTTTCAATCATCATCTCTTCCAGATCCGCTTGAGCAAAGGAGTGCAGCAGCAGCAGACATCAGTCCCAATCAACCATTCCGATCTATTAGATTCATCAGATCTGCAGAAACAGTCCATTCAGCCATCCAGCGCTATCCGATCCGCCATTCAGATCTCTCAGATCCACCAGACCAGAGTCGTTGTGAAGGGTTCCTATACCAAGGTATAATTGTCGCAGGACTTTTGGCCGCATTGACATTTTGAGGATTTGGCGACTGCAGCATTGATCAAGGAGTAAAACTTCGTTAGGAGTTTCAAAAAAAAAAAGGCTGAGATCTTCCGGGGTGCTTATTGGTGATCTAGCCCATTAAAATCAGGACAACGAGCTGAGCATGGTGGTAGCATTCAATTAATTGTGAAATTTTTTTGGCGGTCCCAATTTTTCATCAGGTCTGTGTATGGTAGCAACTAGAGCTCAAGCGATGGCCAATGAAAGGATGGACAAACTTGAAGAAAATGTGAAGGAAATCCAAACTCAGCTTCGCGGACTAAGTCTCCAGATACAGGATTTTATGTCAAAGGGCAAGGAGCAAGCCCACGAGGAGGGGTATAATGGCCATGAATGCAATTACGGTGAATCTAGCCACTCTCCTCACGTCTGGCACACCCATCCACCACCTAGTCAGCGACCTCCTAAGTTGGATATGCATAAATTTGACGGTTCTCACGCGTCCGCATGGCTAGCACAAATGGACCAGTATTTCAAATTGAATCATATCCTAGATGATGCGACTAAGCTTATGTTGGGGAGCATGTACTTTGACAATGAATGGTGGCAATGGTGGGAATGGCATCAGCGTTCCAATGGATATTTTAGGACTTGGACCCAATTTACCAAAGCTCTTCGAGATTGCTTTGAACAAGAAGACTCTTATTTGGGTCGTCTCACTAAGCTCATACAGAATGGTACAGTAGAGGAATATATTAATGCTTTTGAAAGCTTAGCTTTCTGTACTAAGGGTCTCACAGATGAGTTCTACACAGAATGTTTTATCAGCGGTCTTAAAGAAGCCATCAGAGCTCAAGCGCTACTTCACCACCCTCCCACGTGGACGGAGGC
>APFE030957386.1:0-19293 GCA_000404065.3 Pinus taeda | reverse complement strand
TTTCAAAGAAATCATTTGCTAGTGTGCCTACTGGTTTGATTCTAAGATGAGGACCATAAGAGTTTCTTTATAGGGAAAGCATTCATTATGTAAAATCGAAAGATTTTCATAAAAATGCTTAAGTTATTGAACCCAAAAAGGAAACTCAAATTACTTGAAGCTAATGCCTTCCTTGATTCCTGGGGTGGAAAAAATAATGTTATCTAGGACTTCATTCTCCAGATTGCACACGTCTCAACCAACCTTTTTCTCATTGATATATCACTATTTGCAAAGTTGTATAGAGGCTTTTCCTTGTTGTTTTCCCGCATTATGTGATGTGAATTAATGCCTCATGTACCCAAGTTAGTTGTGTTTATACTACATTTTTCTTTTAGAAAGGATATTGTCTTTGCTTGGGAAAATGCTATATCCAATGAGATTTCTTTCCAATTGGCTAATTATTTCAAGACCCAAATGTCCTTCATAATGGTCTACCTAGTGATGGCTATTATTTATTATAATGTATTCAATGACTTACCACCCAAGAGAAACATGAACCCGAAAGTAGACTATTTTGTGGATACACGAGGCCACATTTTGTTTCTACATTATTTAAGACTGATTTATCATGGAGTTTAGGTACACAATAACATGAAGTGAACTAGAGAGTTTATCTATAGAATATATAGTAGCAACTACACCCAACACACCCATAAGATCAAGAAGGAGAAAAGCTACTGAATAATATTAGATCCTATATCACTGTAAATACTAATAAATAACTAGGTATTATTGAGGAAACATGGGAAATATGTTTATATTTGAAAAAACTTTCACAAATCATTTCTTATTTTTACGTCTTAAGGCATTCCCCTCTGAAATCAACTCCCCTCTCTGTGCACCTCTCATCTTCATACGCCATAGGATTATATGTTAGATGATTGCAAAAGTTTCAGTCGTTAGATTATAATGGTTACAAATTAGTTGCTGAAACGGTTTGCGCACTAGTCTAACGGTTACAAATTCGTTGCTGAAATGGTTTGTGCACTGGTTGACATAACCGATTACGGCATGGTATCTTGAATTCATCATTTCTAACATTTAGCCTGACACTGAAATTGTCTACGCAGTGAGTTGTGGCAAGGGAAAATCAGGCGTGGTGAGCCTCCTTTACTTATGATAAGGGCAGGTTGTTCGACGACAGGGAAAAGTAGCCAAGAATGTTTTTATATAGGTTATGTATCAAATCATGGCGATGGTGATGGCCAGGGGTAACTTGACACTGAAATTGTCTGTGTAGCAAAGACCTCCTTTATGGTACGTACGTTTCTCAAAGAGATATAAGCTCGTTAAGCAACTTAACCATCACAAATTTGGTTCTAATTCTTTTCTTTTGCGACTCCTAATGCACAATGTTCTGAACTCAGGCCAGGATATGTCTTTCTTAGAATAATACTGCACATTAGTTTTTCATGATATAAACGCTGACCATGTTTTCTTGTGTCTTTTTCAAAATAATACTGCACATTAGTTTTTCATGATATAAACGCTGACCATTTTTTCCTATGATCCACCTGCGGGATTGGAATACTTGCACATGGGTTCCACTCCAAAGATAATTCACAAGGATGTGAAGACTGCCAACATTCTTTTTAGACCGCAATTTGAACGGAATATTGGGTGATTTCGGTCTGTCAAGGATGACAATTGATGGGGAGGCTTCTCACATTACCACTGCGGTAAAAGGAATGGCATGATACCTCGATCCAGTGTAAACCACATACATCCTACAATCTCTTTCCATTATCCACACTAAGTAACTGGATTAACTATTATAAGAAGATGGATTCTTTGTATTTTTCTACAAAAAGCAGATCAAAAAATTTGTATAGTATTTTTTCAATGATTGGGTTAAGCTTTTTTCCATAGTTATTTTCGAACTCAAATGTTGATGGACAAGAGTGATGTGTATAGTTTTGGACTGATTTTGCCGGAGATTATAAGTGGTAGACAAGTTGTTGATGCAAAACTAGGAGTAGAAGAACGAAACCTAGTTGGATGGGTAAGGAATCTGATAGTTTTTCATCCAAAACGTGTTATATTTTATATTCTAATTGTAAATTTCTAAAAAAGAATGATGAAAATGGTTTGAATTTCCTTCTATGAAAGATTATAAAAACAAAAATCAAATTATAATATTGTTACTTTGTAGTTTGTAATCCATCTTAAATTAACAATAATTGTGATTACTGGAAAATTAGATTAACAACAATCCTAATTATTGGAATCCTTATATGTTAGACCGTACCTCGAGAACGAAGAAAATCAGAACAAAATAACAAAAATCATAGACGAAAGGCTCCGTGGAAATTACGATATAAAATCCATTACTCGTGTTGCTAATCAAGCGATTAGATGTGTTCAGTGAGATCTGTATTTCAGGCCAACGATGATTCAGGTAGTGGAAGAGCTGAAAGAGGCTATTGCAGAAGAACAGGGTGCACTAACAGTATCACTTGTTTATTTCATGTACTGAGAAAAGGTTAAACACAAATTTTTACGATGACTGAATTTTTGATGGAGCGATATCTTGCTCTTTATTTACTGTGTATTTTTGAAATCCAGTGAACACAAGATTTTTCCATATATTTCTGATTTATGAGACTAAGTCAAGATACTTACATGTTATGTTATTCTTTTAAGGTAAACATCATAGAAATAAATATAATAATAATAGACATAGTACTAATATTCAAACCATGTACACTCAGATTTATTTGGAAAACTTAAAAAATCAACCAATAATATATTTATTATTGCTTTTGGCAAAAACACAGTGAAGATGGGGTTTCACCGCTCAACCATGGTTAACTACAATAGAAAATCTTTTAGCTTTTTAATAACTTCAACGACATGTAATTTCAATCATTAACATTCACTACCAAAATACAAACGATTTATATTTGATTAACCACACATTCAAAGTGAGCGTTGAGTTCCTGATTAACCACACATTCATGCAAACGATCATATCTGATTAACCACACATTCATGCAAATGATTCATATCTGATTAACCACACATTCAAAGCACATTCATGCAACCACACATTCAAATGATTAACCACACATTCAAAGTGAGTGTTGAGTTCCTGATTAACCACACATTCATGCAAACGATTCACATCTGATTAACCACACATTCAAAGAACATTCCTGCTAATTAACCACACATTGAAAGCACATTCATGTAAATGATTCATCATTAACCACACATTCAAAGTGAGCGTTGAGTTCTTGATTAACCACACAATCTAAGGTTAATCACACATTCAAAGGTTCGGTGGTAATAATTAAGTTTCCTTTAAATACTTGCCAATAACTATCTGATTAACCACACATTCAAAGTGAGTGTTGAGTTCCTCATTAACCACACATTCAAAGTGAGTGTTGAGTTCCTCATTAACCACACATTCAAAGGTTCGGTGGTAATAACTAATTTTCCTGTAAATAATTGCCAATAACTATCTAATTATCCACACATCCAAATGATTCCTGATTAACCACACATTCAAAGGTTAATCATAGATTCAAAGGTTCGGTGGTAATAACTAAGTTTCTTTTAAATACTTTCCAATAACTATATGATTAACCATACATTCAAATGATTAACCACACATTCAAAGTGAGTGGTTCGATGGCAATAACTAAGTTTCCTTTAAATACTTGCCAATAACTATCTGATTAACCACACATTCAAAGTGAGTGTTGAGTTCCTGATTAACCACACATTCATGCAAACGATTCATATTTGATTAACCACACATTCAAAGTGATTAATCACACATTCAAAGTGAGAGTTGAGTTCCTGATTAACCACACATTCAAAGGTTAATCACACATTCAAAGGTTCGGTGGTAATAACTAAGTTTTCTTTAAAAACTTGCCAATAACTAAGTTTTCTTTAAATACTTGTAACAACATCTTCAAGTTTAATTAGATTGAGTCTATGAAAATTGGTAATATCACTCAAACAAAGGTCATGAAATAAGATAAAGATAAGATCATTTTAATGCCTAAATTATGTTTGACACTCAAATCGACATTAAAATGAAAAATTCTGTGGAAAATATAAGATCATTTTAATGTCCAAACTATCAACAACAACATGAAAAATTCCCAATGGAAAATATATTTAGGGTATATTTAGATCACAATACCATATCACATATATATTTATCTATGCTCTTCTTCCATCCCAATGGAAAATACATCTAGGTTATATTTAGATTCTCATTTATTTAAAAAAATCAAATATTTGCATTCTTCAATTTATGCCTTACGACGTTTCCTTTGCAACATTTGGTGCAAATGCTAGTTTAGAATATTTGAAAAATGATCTAGAATGTAATCAATATTTTGTTGATAATGACTTGATAATAATAATCTATAAGATTGCTACTCTAAATGAATTTCAATAGAGTTGGCAAGAGCTTCAAACAAGGAAGTGGGTCAAGTAAATTAAATGACTTGATAATAATAATCTATAAGATTGCTACTCTAAATGAATTTCAATAGAGTTGGCAAGAGCTTCAAACAAGGAAGTGGGTCAAGTAAATTAAGGTTGAATGGTATGCAAGGATAAAAATGCTACATAATGTTATTTCTAGATGAATAAATATTAATGATTGTAGAAGAAACAATTTCTTGAATTACAAGGACCCAAAATGATTAGAGATTCTATGCTGATTCCAAAAGATATATTTCAAGAAGATTGAATGTTATCAAAATATCGTGGAGCAAAGAATTTGATAAGCTAATTTTCTAGAGGACGAGATAAAAAAAAAGGTTGGTTACATTCGTAAGACCAACAATCAACTCTTGAACGCCTATGTTCAGATTCCAAAGAAATAGAAGAAAAAATATTTGTGCTAAGAGTTAAGAAAGATATAATCGTCCCACCAATGGATTACATATAACAATGGCTAAAACATATTTAAATGAAACTATTAATATAGAATAATTTCCTTAGTGGTTAGATTAACAAACACATGAAGCCAACTTATACTCCCACAATTGATACTACATGACTATTAGAGAGAGGATTCATTCCAATAGTCAATATTTCTGCAATTTTGTGATTGTTCTCTATTCTATCTAAAGCAATTCCCTTTTCTTCTCCCTAATCTTTGATTACCCATCTTTGTGAGTTGTCTTATATATTTATAAAGTTGATTCTTGACCATAGTTTCTCTTTTTCTTCTAGGTTTCCACTTAGTAATTGGTCCATAGGAGCATAATCCCATTCCATTTGGGACAATCACCTTTAATTTTCCATTTAAGTACCAAAATTTTGTTAAGTTCTTTAGGCACTTACTCTGTTCAAACTTAAAGTATGTAATACCTTGTTTTACTCTCATAGAGACCTATTTTTAGGAGAGGATATCATTTATGGTTTCTAAACTTTTAAATAAGCAAAGAAAATTTGTGAATGTTCTCCTATGACTATTTATGATCTTTGAATGAATGAAATCATTTTAGAGTTCTCTAAAAATCTGGGACATTTTTTACTTTCTTTCTATAACTTCACTTCAAGTATGTTTTCCTTATAATGTATGGATGCATGTGTATAGTGGTATGAATTAGTGAGATGATATTTATGGATTCCTTGAAGCCACTTAAGGTTGTTTTCTCCCTTGACAACATCTAGATTGGTAGCATCCCTTATTTATCCTATTGAGTTTCAACATCATTAATATCTCCTCACAACAGCCATATAGTTTCTAGGAGCTCATCATCCAGCAAGTCCCATATGTTGCATCATATGAGGCATAAATGTGGGTTAATTCTAAGACTTGTCCATCTAAATCAAACAACCTCCACACTAGATGATTTTTTGGGTTGGAACCATGACCATTAATGATAATGACCAATTTCAAATAAATCAAAGTAGTAATCCATTATTTACCTTCAACATACTAGATAAAAAAGTACCCAAAGGGATGTTTTCAACGTCAAACCAACTCACAAAGCAAATGAACATGTGATAACATTATATTAAATGAGAACTCAAATGCATTAAATGAAATAAATCAACCAAAAAATTCATGAACATAAACTATATTGTGAAAACACTGAATTGGAACAAAAAGGAATAAGTTTCTTATTATAATAATTGAAAACAATATAAGGCTTAGAATACATGTGGTTCTTGCTAAAGGAATTGCTCAAAACCATCCTCTAGGTTCCTCCACCCTGGGCCACTAAGGGTCTCCACTGCATAGTATTCTTATTCCCAAC
Organism: Pinus taeda; assembly: GCA_000404065.3. Taxonomy (NCBI): domain Eukaryota; kingdom Viridiplantae; phylum Streptophyta; class Pinopsida; order Pinales; family Pinaceae; genus Pinus; species Pinus taeda. Next base: position 13,012 of record APFE030957386.1, on the reverse strand, counting down.
TAAGGTAGAGAAAGAAGAGTCTCTTTCCAAGTCATGGAGATTAATAGGAAGACAAGGAAACAAGGGTTTCTTATGTGAGGAAAATATTAAAAGCTCAAGTGTATTGCAGACAAAAGGATTAGGAAAGGAATTTCCAGCATAATGGTGTTTGATTGTGGGCCTACACGTCGTCGTGCAACGGTTGGGTACACCCATGGATGGGGGCCCCACTCACTAACACTGCCTGTGGGCGGGCACGCCTGACCGTGGGCATGCCCACCTTGGGAAAAGTGAAAAACAACCCCTTGGCTTGCTAGGGGGTTGATTCCCATAATCAACTCCCTGGCCTGCCGAGAGCTATTCCCAGAATCGGTCGTAAGTAAGCCATGGGGGCGATTCTGGAATCATCCCCCTGGCCTGTCGGGGGTCAATTCCTAAAATTGTCCCTTGGCCTGTTGGGGACTAATTCCCGTAATCAACCCTCGGTAAGCCAAGGGGGCAATTCCCAGAATTGGCCCCCTGGCCTGCCAGGAGGCCAATTCCTAGAATCGCCTCCAGCAAGCTAGGGGGGCAATTCCCAAAATCGGCCCCGATAGGTGAGGCGGGTGATTCTAGGAATCAACCCCCTGGCCTGCCCTAATAGGCACGCCCACGACCTGGTGTGCCGCCCATAGACACAGGTACGACATGACACTAAGGTACAACAACCCCTAATAGGCGGGGGAATCGGCCCCTTGACATGCAAGGAGATGATTCTCAGAATCAAACCCTATCTTGCCAAGGGACCAGGGACAACTGAAAAAATAAATAATTTTTTTCTAAGGAATGGATTTTTTTTCCTATTTAAACCTAACATTCAACATGTCATAGGGGTCAACGTGCATGTTTCTGGTCTTTTTCTGTTTTTAGATTTTGTTTGTTTACTTAAGCTATTGTTTTTTTTGTAATTTACTGATTTATATATATGTGTATATTTTTTGAAGGAAAATGGCATCAAGGAAGATTTATGTGAATCTTTTTGGACCAAAGATAGCAAAAATTGGAGGTGGATCCTCAAAAAATATTGTTGAACGAACTTGACCTAAGCTAATAACTACACATCTAGCAAGTGCCTCAAAGGATAAGAAGTTTATTTCTTACTGGAAGAAATCACAAGAAGTGAAGCATACAAAAATTATATGGTTTGTGAAATATAGAGAAGGCGAACAACATATGAAGATATATCTATATGCTGATATCCCTACCAATAATAGAAGTCATGAGGTGCTGGGAAAAGTACTAAACATGTGTTTGATACTAGATATTGAAGTTGTTTATGTACTTACAAAACCACCCAAGTCACATGATTTGGATTTAAATAGGAATGCAACAAATTATAGAGATAACCATAAACACAGAGATGTAGTGGAAATAATACTTCATTTCATTAGTGTAAAATACTGAAATATGCTTACAAACAGAAATGGAAATAAATCAGCGAGGGCGATGGTAGCTTATCTTTGAGAAGAGATGTGGCAGTTGCATGCCTCTAAACTATGTTACAATGAGGCTCGAAGGCCTATTTATTGTTGATAAACAATGGAAAACCCTTAACATCCAAAACCTAACCCTAGAAGATGAAACACCAAATTGTGGGCCTCGTTTTGGGTAAGCTGGTACATCAACTTCCCGGTGTCGTAACTTTGGCACCCGATTTTCGTTTGACGCGTACAATAGCTCATTAGAAAGATCTATTAGAGGAATATGACTTTGGGAAGAGCAACATCTGTCCACGACCCATTATGCCCCCGGTTTTCCCAAAAAACGTCGTTTAGGGCCTCAAAACGACTTCGGAAATTCAAGACCCAAAAAACTACTAAAAATAGTAAATTATGCTACAATTAAAGAAACTGAAAAATTGAAAGAGACAGTTGTGGGGGTCCAAATGGGATAGGTGGGTGGCCACCAACATCCACCTGGATCATTCCTACCCCCTTAAGAAGCAATGGTCCCCATTGCATTGAGTTCCTCCATCTGCTGAACTTGGTCCATGGTGAGTTGTTCTGCAATCTCTGATGTGTTCAGTAATGGTGGGAAGCATGGTCGAGGGCATTCCACATTGAACACTCGGTGCAAGCGAAGGAATGGAGGACTGTTGTGCTCCAAAGCTTTATTTCCCACAGCCTTGGTAATGCTGTAAGGACCATGTCGGAGTGGTCTGAGCTTCTGATGGGCTCTTGTAAGGCGTTCTTTCTGCAGATGCAACCAGACTTTGTCGCCCACCTGAAACTTGTGTGTTGTCCCTATGGGTGAGGAGAAGTTGTTCTTGTGTTCTTTCATGACCATATCCCTCTGCTGCTACTGCTGCGTGGAGGAACCCTTCGCGGGGGTCATGGATGTGGTGACGATTTTCCCCTTACTTTGGGAGTGAACCAGACATAAAATAATTTTCCTAGTCTATGAGATGAGCTTGCTGCCTTTCTTAGCAGCGATCAAAGAGGTGGTGGTAGGTGGGGCTACCTCTGGTATCCTGTATAATGAATTACCCAAATAAATAATAACAATGCGAGGCCTTGACTCATACATGGCATGTTGCCTCCACAAGTATGGCTGGCTTAATAATACATCACAAACATCCAGAGGTGTAACATCACACAATACCTCATTTGTGAAGGGTTTGATGCTGTAGGGAAGGCGGCACTACTGTGGAACTCAGAGATCTCGTCCTTAGTGAAGCCACCCGATATTGTACGGCTGCGGGTGTGGTGTAGTCGGTAGGCCCAACCGCTTCACGACCTTTGCTGAAATGAGGTTCTTCTGGCTCCCACTGTCAACAATAAATTGCAGTGGTGAACCCTTCACCCACATCTATGAGTGGAAAAGATGCTCCCCCTCCTCTGGATCTTCGAGCTCATTCTTTTGGATTTTGGCAGTGGCAACAGTGGCACTGGGCTCTGCGTCAATGATCTGCTTCCCTTTGCCATTCCCCTTTTCGGGTTCCGACTCAGGGTCGAAATATGCATATGATTTGGAAGCCTTCAACTTGGCCACCAGTGACTGCTTGGTCCGACACTCACTTGTGTTGTGAGTGGGGCTCTTATGGAACTCACACCAATTTCCTATGTCCTTCTTTGACTTCGTGGCGTTGTTATTTTCTTGTGGCTTTGACGGCTTGTCTTGGGTTGCACCATCTTGGCTTGGTCCTTGGTCTGTGATTTGGGGAAGCCTTTCACTTGCTTCAAATTCACAGATCCAAGTCTCGCTTCTTTTGTTTGAACTTCTGCTCGATTTTGATAGCATATTGGTATGTCGTGCTGAGTGAGGAGTTGTTCAGGGACTCCATCTCTTCTTGGATGTAACTGTGTAGGTAGCCACAATATTTGAGTACCAAATGCAGCTCAGAAGCCTTGATACCCAACTATGTCCGAAGGGTATGGAAATTTTTTGTGAACTCCGACACATCTTGGTCCCTTCCCTGTCACAGCGTGGTCCACTTTATGTATTTGTCCTCATAGCTTTTGACAGGGTAATACTACTCCTAAATGGCATCCCGGAATGAATTTCAAGTGGGTGTGGCTGAAAATAGTGAGCCCGTACTTTCATCCTTCTGCTTGCAGTAGGTTTCCCACCAGTCCTTGACGTGGGGGGCTGCTTTGAGAAGAGCAAAAATAATATTTTCCAGACTCGAAAATTCATGAACAGAAAAATACCCTTCTAGCAGATTTAACCATTTATGGGGATTTCAAATTAACTTGTACCTTAAAGGGTGTTTCATTTCCAGAGTAGCTATTGGAAGCCGATGCATCGCCTTTAGGTAGCCGCTGAAGGATTTGAGCAAAGTTGTCCATCATCGTGTTCCTTTACCGCTCGAGGGCTTCTTCGAGCAAGATTTTGATAGGATCTCCTGCCCCCTCATCTTTCTTTTCATCTGCCATGGGAGGCCGTCAGGATTTTCAAGGCTGGTCTTGCAAAGGTTCGACCAGTTCAAGCCCTAACTCCTTATATCCCGACCTCAATGGGGACATGCAAAGAAAAACAGAGAAAAAAACAGACCGCTCTGATACCACTGATCCAGATTTAAACAGGAATGCAATAAATTACAGAGATAACCATAAAAACAGAGATGCAGCAGAAATAATACTTCATTTCATCAATGTAAAATACTGAAATATGCTTACAAACAGAAATGGAAATAAACCAGCTAGGGCGATGGTAGCTTATCTTTGAGAAGAGATGTGGTGGCTACATGCCTCTAAACTGTGTTACAATGACGCTTGAAGGCCTATTTATTTTTGAGAAATAATGGAAACCCTTAACATCCCAAAACCTAACCCCAGAAGATGAAACGCCAAATTGTGGGCCCCGTTTTGGGTAAGTTGGTACATCAACTTCCCGGGGTCGTAACTTTGGAACCTGATCTTCCTTTGATACGTACAATAGCTCGTTAGAAAGATCTATCAGAGGACTATAACTTTGGGAAGAGAAACATTAGTCTATGACCCATGTTACTCTTGGTTTTCCCAAAAAAACATCGTTTAGGGCCTCAAAACGGCTCCAGAAGTTCAGGACCCAAAGAACTGCTAAAAATTAAATTCTGCTACAATAAGGAAACTGAAAAACTGAAAGAGACAGTTGTGGGGGTCCAAATGGGATAGGTGGGTGGCCACCAACATCCACCTAGATCACATGACAAGATTAGATATCTGTTTGCATTGTCATTGTATGACACGACTAATGATTCGACAAATATGTGTAAACAAATCATAAATGAAATTGCACAAGATACCGTAAGTATTGTTATTTATATTTATGTGTTTTGCATTGTTGTAACTATATCATTATATCTTTTATAACTTGGTTTTTATTGACATATGATATTTTGTTTGACATAATTTTTTTGAAAATATTTCAATTATGTTGGGAGGAATTTATTTTATAGAGAAAGATATTATGAATGTGTTGAGGCCTTGAAAATCATTTCTTCAACACAGGGGGAAAACCACTCGGTCTGGACCTTAAGACAACTCCTTTTCCGTTTAGATAGTGGCTCCAACTGGATTGTATGAGACCAATTTACCAATGCAAGGTGATTGAATGAATGTTTAATGCTTATAGTGAAGTGAAATGGATGGATTTGCAATAATGAATTAAATGGAAAAATATATGCATTAATCTACTCTATAATATGGGATTGTTTAACTTTTATCTAGATGCAATCTATACTGATTTTCCTTAGTAAATGCCAATATATATTGCTCAAACACCAATGGAAACGAAACTATTTCAAGATGATTTGTTTCATTAAATAGTTAATCAAAATAATGTGTAAATTCATATCGCATTTAGAATATCAAAGCAAATTTCTTAACATGTATAAAAATATCAATGGCTGCATGATCAATAGTGAATACATGTAACATTGTTCTTTAAATATAAAATAATAAGCAATCTAAAATATAAATTAATATTTACTTATGAAAAAACAGAGGTACCGTGATAGAAATACATAAACAATTTGATCAGCTTATAAAAGAAATAGCAGCAGTTTGTTTCTTTCGACAAAGATGATTCTAGAAGTACAGTAATGCAACTTCTCAAAATTCTTTGTGAAAAATCCTAAACAATGTTTCAGTTGTTCTATTGAGAAAAGGATGAAAGTATAGTAGTGCGAGATTTTGTAAGCCTTTCTTCATAAAATTCAGGACCTTTATTTGATACAACAAGTAAGCTTAAATAGCCGAAAACAACTGAATCTATTGTGCAGAGTGTTGCCAATATTTAAACAGATCCCTTCAACAACACTTAAAGGAAAACAAATTTTTTTGGTAGAAGTTTCTGAAAGTGATTTGTTGTCTTCATCAGCTTTGTTTGTTCCATCGAATTCTCTGGATGTTTGTCTACCTGTTTGAACTAATCTACCACTTATCAGCATAGTTGTCTTCTCTGTCATGAACCTGAAGAAGAAAAACAAGAATCGATAAGCTGTAAATAAATGAAATTGATAAGCGAGTTTTATTTGAAACAAATCACTTTTGCCGGAAATCAGGAAAAATGTAGAGCGTAATAAATTTGAACACAACCATCATGGAGAGTAAAGCAGAGTGAGGTATGTGGTAAGACATGTCAAACATTAGGTCTTATCGCAAAATTGCAATCTCTTTTTAGGCCGGGAGTTGAATTATTGTCATGTTTCAAGCAAGGAGAATCCTTATTGAAAATAGATGAAAATCTGAATAAGACCAAATCGCAATCGGAATGGGCCAAGGAGGAATGGCTTAAGTTCCATGGCTTTTGCGATAGTCGCAGATGCGAGATTTTTATGAATTGACATGTAATTCTTATTGGGTTCGGGGTTTAGAAAATCACAATTCAATTGGGTTGAAGGATTTATTATAAGTCTTGTCCCTTTGAAACTTACGATTACAGGATCTCGAGGTGACGTGGTAGTGATGTCACGAATGATGTCATGATGTGATGTGGTGGGTGACATGGAAAATGACATGGCGGGACACATGGCAACTGACATGGATCTGACGTCATATCGCAATCGGCATTGGGATGTATATCGCAATCAACATTAGGATGAGGCATGACTTTTTTTTTTTAGAACTTTGTGATTGAGGTACAGGCCCCAGATGCGATATTAATATAAATCGCAGTGTATAATCCCGACGGGTCTGGTTATATCACATATCACAATCGACGATGTGTAGCAGGGGAAAACCTTTAGACTCTTGGAAACTGCAATAGCTCTGGATGCAGCATATAAATGAAATGGATTTTATAATCCCCTCAGGTCTGGGCTTAATCACATATCACAATCGATGAAAGGTGGAGTATGAACTGAAGCTTTTTGTGGAACCTTTTTGATAGTCACAAATGCAGGGTTTTATGATTTGCATTGGATAATCCCTACAGGTCTGGTTTATATCACAATCACAATGGAGTTAGTAGAGGGATCTTGAGCCTTATGAAACTTTGCGATTGCGGGGCCCTACTGTTTACCACATATCGCAATACGTGGTGTAGAGGGGTTTTTGCGTTATGTTGATTTATTATGGGATATGTGATGTAGGGCATGGATGTGGTGCGGGGTATGGTAGAGTGTTGGAGTTTGTAAGGACTTCAACCTTCGAGAATCGTAAAAATTAGTTTATTTTGTTTTTTAGTCAAATAACCCATAATTTTTAATACTTAAGCTTAAGTATAGTTTGTGTCTCGAGGCTATTTAATTTAGTTTTTTGGGATAAAAAAAGTTTAATAATTGGGTTATAATTAAAAAAACTAAGTATTAAACTTTAATTATAATATATTTTTAAAGATGAACGGTCTCTATTTTAATATAATAAATTTCCTAGGAAATTTATTATACATTAAAATAGGGGTTGTTGGAGAGTACAACAGAATGTTGTCAGTAGTTTCTACTCAGGGTCAGAAGAAAATATGGCAAACAAGCAAAACAAAGTAATTCATGATGCTACAAAACTACATCCAAGGGATCAACAAAGAATGTCTATAATGGATAAATCTAGCAAAGCTAGACATGTTACTTTTGAAGAGGAGGAAGTTGAAACTGAAACTGAAGAATATGTTGCCATTACTGAGGCTGAGTTTAGAATTGATGTTAGAAAGGAGAAGAGCCATAAAAGACCAAAAGAAAAAATGCCCAAGAATGACTTTGTTCTAGTTGATGATGAGGATGTTACTTATCTAGAAGAAAAGAGGAGGAAGAAAATAAAATTTGATCATTCTCAAAAAATCGTGGCCAACAATAGTGAAAATTTAAAAGAAAGCAGGTAAATCATTACACCAGGAGCTGATTTAGACGACGGCATTATTAAAACAACACAAAATGTCATTCAACATCACTTGACAAATAAAAACTTAATTGAGGGTGGTTGTACATTTCAACTTAAGTCATACAAATCTATAAGCCAAGTGAAGCACAATTTAAATATCAAATGAGAAAGTCACACCACCTCCATGTTCACAACTTGAAGACATTGATGAGGTATAATCCATATGCTCGTGTGGTTGATTATGTGCTTCTTGTTGATCCAGTTCAAGTTCCCAACAAAGAAGCATTTGATAAGTCAAAATGTTTTGAATATAATTATTATGTGCTTGGGGGGAACCATTCTGTAGAAGCTCAAAGGCAATTGATGGAGGAATATCCCTATAAGCCATGTTTTGAAACAATGAAATGTATTATTTATGCTAGTTTATTAGATACAGAAGCAAAGTTATTGGCATGGGATCATAATACATATAATGAGTATAGGATGTCTTTGAATTTCATCCAAAGGGTTATATTCATTCATAATGAATTTGAAGAAAAATGTGGTTGGGATAAGACAAAGGTTATTCTAGTATTTCGGAAGGAGTTTTGTATGGAAATAGGTTATCAAATTGAGGAAAAAATCAATTCAAAAGGCAGAAAAAATAAATTCTGATATATTCATAGGTATAGATGAAATTTTCAAGTTGACATTTAGAACTGGAGAGATATGGGAATTGATTGATGATATTTTTAACATATGGGAGAAGATTGGCATTAAAAACCAGAAGGTCAAAAAGTCTAAACCATTGATATGTAGCAGCAATGAATCAGGTTTAGCAAGGGTAGTAGATGCATTAGTAGATTCTGTTTAAGCACAAGAACAGTTCCATAAGCCCAGGAACAACATACCTAAGAGCAGAGAGAAGCACAGGTACCTAGAGCAGCATTGCTTCCAGTCGATCCCAGCCATTGATTAAGTACAGGACCAGACCCTACAGATAATACCATTATCGGGACCAATCCGACAGGCTGACACACAGAACCATTAGCGAGCAGCAAGGCAATAGCAAAAGGTAGATAGCACAATGGTTTCCTCTGGCTGAAATGAAGCTTCTTTTAGAATATATGACTATCACACCTTGGAGAGCATTGCAAGGAGTGAAGGATGAATAACTTGTCAAAACAATATTACCTCGTGTGAAGTTAGGGGAATTATCATTGGACGAAATGTGTGAAGAATTTCAAAAGTAAGTTTGTTGAATTATTTTTACTTATTTCTAGATTCTAATTTTCTTTTAAATATAACATATTGTTGTTGGTAGTATTTGTTATACATATCATTATATTAAGTTTTTTTTACTTTATCTATTCAATCACATGGTTTACATGAAAATACAAGAACAAATGGTTAAATTTTTGAATGAAGATAGTTGGGATGATGTTGTATGAAACTATCCAGATTCAAGTTCTACATCGACACTAAAAGAATTTTATCTTGCATTTAAAAATGTATGTTGATTTATACATTCATTTTTATTCATCAGTATACTACTTTTATTTTATAACTTATACATATATTTGTTTATTTTATTAAATATGAAGAAGGATGCAAATGGAGCACCAGATAGTTTAGAAGCTTTATTGAAAAAATTAAGATGGAAAGACTAAGAAAGAAACATCTTAGTAATGTTGAAATTGATCCAATACTTATTCATCTCATTTGGAATGGGCTTGAGACTATTCAATATCAAATAATAATAGGTGATTGTCAAGACATTGTTAAACTCATACGTAAAATGGATTATTCCTTAGTTATAGCAGATATTCCCCATGGTTTCAATATCCCAAATTTTGACTATGATAGTGAACCTTATACTTATCAAGGTCTTAGTAAAGTGGTTGCAAGATTTGTAGAAGTCACAACATCACTATTATGGAGATTTGTGACATCATTCAGAGACACAATTGGCAATGTTATTGGCATGCTTCAAGGGGAAAACAAACTCAAGGATGCAACTTACATGGTAAGACGTTGAAATTGTATGTTTGATTAATGTTAAAAACTTCATTTATGTACAATTTAATTGAAATTTTACTATTTCATGTTACAGACAAAAGTCAAATCTTATTAACTGTGGAGATCAACCAATTATAAGTGATTGTGAGTTCATCCATGTTGAAAGTTAGACAAAAGATGATAGCTATAAGCCCATGCTTCTTAATTGAGTAGATGGAAAGAGTCATAGCCAAGTATTGGTTTATGATGTTGTTATAAAAAAAATAACACATGAAGATAAAGAAGCAAAATGAGAGATCGTTAACATTTATAAAAAACCATAGTCATTGATTAACTATCTTATAGACTTATGTTCAAATGAAAAAGATTGGGTTCTAGATTTATTCTCAGACTTAGGTAAGTTTTATTATATAAAATTGAATTTCAATGTCTTCTTTCTTAATTTATATGTGATTATACTAATTTACTTCCTTATTTCTTTTGTGCTTGATAGTTAGGTACAACACTAGCATGTTGCCTACAGAAAGGAAGAAATTGCATTGTCATTGAAAAAGACCCAATACATTGCAAATTTATTCAACAAAGAATTGATGCTCTTCAATTTCTTCTAGATGCAATGCAAAAAATTGAGTTGAGGAAAGGGGATTTTAATGAATCACATGTGGCAAAAAAGGCAAAGGAACCTTAACCACCTTTAGATGGAATGATTGGAAATGCATACATTGGGAGATTTACAGACATCAAAGATCCATAGAAGAGGAAAATGAGGGAACTGAAGCAGAAAATATAGTGGAAGAAGACAATGATGAAACTCTAGAAGATGAAGAGTATGGATTACGTGATATTATTGATTAAATTTAAGTTATGCTTGGAAATCAAATTCATTTTTTGTAATTATTAATTAGTTATACTTGCAATATTTTGACATTGACATTCTATAAGAAGAATAAGTATTCAGTTAATGTTGTTATATGTTCAATATTTGTATTATGTGATTTTCGGTTTAAATTTTATGTGAATCAATATTTTTTGAAAAAAACTGTGATTATTATTAATTTTTGACATGAAATTCATGAAAAAAACTATTATTTAACAATTTTTTGTTAAATTTTCCTATAAAAATTGTGATTTTGACATGTCATTTATAGCAAAAAAGTATAAAAGTCTGTAGTTTTTCTATTATATTTATGTTCAAAATGTTTGTTTTTATGTCAATTGTTAAACATTATTATTTTTTTTAGAGAAAATTATTTATTTACATTGAAAAATGTACATTAACGATAATATAAATATGTATAATTCATCAAACTTTAAAATATCACTTTTTTCTTTACTATATCAAAAAAATTAAAGACTCACTACAAAAAAAAATAAAATAAAAAGAAAATCCAAAAAAAATGTGAATAAGACTACTAAAAAAATTGTTAAATTTATTGAAAATTAAGTATTCACATTGTAATTACATTAAAAAAATTTAATCAACGTCAAAAGATAAGTCTCTAAAAAAAAGTATTGAGTGCTACATCAACACTTTTTAAAGATCAACCACAAATCCTAACATTCTTAAAAATAATGTACATTAAAGAAAATATAAATTAAGTGTTCAAAACTATGTCTTAATATATATTATATATATATTATGTATATTTATATATTTATATTCTGAATCATCACTTTTCAAAATTGGCTGATTTTTTTGCTACCTTAAAAAAACGGGTAGTTGTATCAGTTCCCGTTTCAAAGTTTACGTTGTTTTGTGACTCAGAATTTTTGTAACCCATAGTATTCTTTTCTAATATAACCTATTTAAAGACATAAAATAAATTCAATTTTGTTTTCTTTGGAAATAGACCAATGAGCTAAAGGGTATTGGGAGGTTAAGGGAAAACAAACCCAAGAACAAGCCCAGGAGCAAGAAAGGGAAAATTACGTGAAATGCCAGAAAATGCAGGTGAGAAAAAGAGACAGTTGAGAAAAAAATGGCCGAAGCAGTTGAACAAGCCAAACAATCTTGGGAGGAGGATTACCAAAAGAGGAAAAAATTCGTGTATGTCAAGGAAGAGTTAGGGGAAGAGAATGCATAATCTTTTGTTGTGATCATCAAATAAGGTGATAAAGGTAGTCTAAAAATATCAATCTAACCTTCATAAAACAATCTATATTTTTGGTTGGTTACAATTAATGTGGAAACTCCTACTTACATATGCATAAGGGGGAACATATTCTACATAATACAAAGGAGAATAACTTGAAGGTTATCCTTGGAGCAACGTTTACTAAAATTCCTATGATCGTTTTAGCACTGATAGTAGCTATTATTATCTATCGCAATATATTCAGGATAAAAGAAGAGGGTTTTAACAACGAAAGAACTGTGATGGAAAAGGAATGAAGATATTTCATGTACGGAGGTTAGAAAATGCTATCTATATTTGATATGGTATAATATATTGTGAAACATACAACTAGTCATCCTTGGAAGAGCTCAAGGAGGGCATCAAACATGAGGATTTTTTGGTTGGTCAGGTGGATTCGAGTGGAGGGGAAGAAATGGAGTGAAGTGATGAGAACTGCAACATTTCCCAAATGCAACGATAAGTTCTCCAAGTTGTTTGAGGTAGATCAATTGGAATCTGGCATTGGAGTAAAACCTACAAGACATCACAATGACATATTCTTGTGGCAATGTTTTACATGCTACGGACGGGGTAAATGCGGAAATGAGTTAAGAGTTGTTAGGTTGATTTTTGTGTGTTATGCTAGAATATGAATATTTAAATCTGGATGTGAATGATTTCAATATCATTGTTAACCACTAGATTAGAGGAGTTGAAATTATATGAACATATCACTGATTTAATGTATGCTAACTATATATATTATTATAAGAATGTAAATAAAGTTGTTTTATACAATGTACAAGTTAAACTTTTCTATATTAAGATTATATTTATAGATCAAAAATATAAGTAGACAAAGAGTCCTCTAAAATCTATAATATTTACTAGCGTAGATTCATCTTAACTTTGGATCTACCAAGTGGTGAGAGGGATCAAATTGTTGAGATTGCAACAAGATGATGGAGCTTAGTGAAAAGAGTCGCCTTCACTAAGTGGGCCCGCAGGCTATTTTTGGCGCAAGTCTATTTTTAGACTATATCTATTTTTAGACATATGGATCATGTCTATGGATTGCAGATTGCTGTTTATGGATGATTGATCAAGTTGAGAAAATAGATGGACTTCTATTTTTGATGA
>APFE030957383.1:0-15539 GCA_000404065.3 Pinus taeda | reverse complement strand
TCTATCTCTCCTCCTTCATACACTCCTCTCTCCATCTCCCTTGTCATTCCATTTGCCTCTCTCCTCATTTCTCTCTCTATGTATTTATTCTTACCTCCCTCTCTCCCTCTCCAACTCCAACTCCATCTCTCTTTCTCTCCCCCTCCCTCTCTCCCACTCCAACTCCATCTCTCTCTCTCTCTCCCTCTCTCTCTTCTCATCCTCTAACTCTGTCACTGTCTCCCTCCCTCTCTCATTTTTTTGATCTCTCCTCCTTTGTATTTCTATCTCACCCTAAACATACACACTCTCTCTCCATCTCTCCCTTGTCACTCCCTCTCTCTCTCTACCTTTCTCTCTCTATGCCTTTCTTCTTCCCTTCCTATATTTTCCTCCAACTCCATCTCTCTCCCCTCTCCTTCTCTCTTTCTTCACTCCCCCTCTTATCTCTCCCTCATTTTATCTCCATCTCTCCCTTGCCACTCCCTTTATGTATCCACCTCTATCACTCTAGGTCTTTGCTCTTCCTTCCCATATATATTTGGAGCTAATATACATCCTAATATATTAATATATATATATAATATAATGACTGTCTATATTATTATATCCAAATTAATAAATATAATAATAATTAATATAAAATTTTTGATATAATATTCATTTTCATATAATAATTTTTTAAATATTAATGTGATATTTAATGAGGTTTTTACATGACATGATAACAAACATTATAATAAAATTTGGACTTTTAATGTGGTAAAAACTTTTGTGGAAGGTAAATGTATGATCCATTCAAATTCAAGGTATATGATAAGGTATATTTTGAGCACAGACAAACATGCTTCCACATTGCCCCCATACTAGGTTGTAGAATGTGCCTCTCGGTGCAATAACATAAAAAATTTCTAATGTTGTTCATAACCTAGATCCAGCTGAATTTTAATTTTTAATAAAATAATATCATATCAACTTGTTTAAATTATTAATGGATTAAAATTTAGATCTTTTTTTATTTTATTTTAAAAGCTAAATTATGGGATTATGGGATACACATAAGGATTTTGAAAATTTATTTTTACAGAGGCTCAATCAAGCCCCTGGTCAACCACGTAAATGGCTCGATCGAGGGTTTAAAAAACCCTCAATCGAGTTATTTTAATTTAAAATTTAATTGCTCGATCGAGCTTCTGAGATCCTAAAAACCATAATTTTAGCACCCCTTCCACAAATTTCTCCGCAACACCATTTTGTACCCAAGCAGACTTATGACAAAAATTTTCCGCAGGAGGCAGAGTTGATCATGTTGGATTCGTGAAGGAATCCTCTATCCAAGGCATATGAGTTTGACATTTTCAAATTCATATCTTATTTTTCATCTAATTTCTTTTGAACATAATGTTTGAAATTTTTTGGACATTTTCTAAGAGGTTGAATAAAAAATCAATAACATAAGATATACAAAACGATATTTTCAAAAAATATGCCTATATTCATTTATGAGTCATCTTCAAAAGGGTACTCTTTGTTTTTAAATTTATTTAAATAGTTGAAAATTTTTGCACGAACACATATGTCTGCAAAATGCAATTGAAATATTACTTCGCCAACTTCGAAAAATAATAAAAAAAATAATATTTTGCATTAATTTTTTTTTTTAATATGAAAAACTTAGTTCTATCCGTGTATATCATGCTATGCGAACACACATATGCCTATTAAGATGTGCGAAAATTTGCAAAGACAAGTATTTTATTTAATGGAAAATTGACATATTATACGACATTAATTTTAATTGTAAAAAATATCATTAGGACAACAACATAATTCTCCACAAATTTTATTCTTACTCTGAATCAAAATTCACAATACTTATATGAATTTTGAGGGCTTCAATTCGATAAAGAGTAAAATTTTGAAATTTCATTGTCACATTTGGCCCAAAAGTGTAACCCATCTTCATGTATTCACCCTGTAATAAAACTTACATGAACTTGAAAACAAATATAAAAATCAATCTCCTTCATTTGAATATAAATGTATAAGATAGTTAATCAATGCGTGTGGTTTTTAATAAATGTTAACTATATCTCCTTTTGCATCTTTATCCTCATATTTTAGTTTTCTTACAACAACATCATGAACCAGTACTTGGATATGACTCTTTCCATTTACTATTTTCAGAACAAAATGCTTATAGCTATCATTTTTTGTCCAATATTCAACATGAATGAACTCACAATCACTTATAATTGGTTGATCTTTGCAACGAATAAGATTTGACTTTTGCCTGCAACATGAAATAGTAAAAATTCATTTAACTTGTACATAAATATTTTTTTTATAACACTAATCAAACATACAATTTCAATGTCTTACCATGAAAGCTGCATCCTTGAGTTTAGTTTTCCCTTGAAGCTTGATAATATCATTGCAAATTGTGTGTCTGAATGAAATGTCACAAATATCCAAAGTGTCAATGTTGTGACTTCTTAAAATCCTTTAACCACTTTATTAAAAGATTGATAACTATAAGGTTCACTATCATATTCAATGTTTGGGAAATTGAAGGCATGATGAGGAATATATGCAATAACTAGGGAATATTCCCTTTTAGGTATGAGATTTGCAATGTCTTCACTATCACCTAGTATTATTTGATTTTGGGCAATATTGAGCCCATTCCAAATGTAACGATTAAGACGAGGCTCAAGTTCAACATTATGAATATGTTGCTCTATGCCTTTCCAACTTAATTTTTTCAATAAAGGTTTTGAAACTATTCGTGTAGTTGCATTCTTCTTCGACATCTTTAATGAAATAAACAAATATATGTATAAGTAATAAAATAAAAATAGTTTACATATGAATAAACTGAATGTATAAATCAACATACCTTTTTGAATGCAAGATACACATATTTTAGTGTTGTTGTAGAACTTGAATTTGGGTAGTTGTGTACAATGTCATCCCATCTCTCTTCATTCAACATTTTAACCATATGATCTTGTATTTTCATATAAACCTTATTACCAAATAAATAAAGTAAACATGTTAATATAGTCATATGTATAACAAATACTACCAACAACAATATGTTATATTTAAAAGAAAATTATAATCCAAAAATAATTCAACAAACTTACTTTTGAAAGTCCTTGAACATTTCATTCAATGATAACTCACCTGACTTCACACAAGATAATATTGATTTAATAAGTTTGTTCTCCTTTACTCCTTACATTGCTCTCCAAGGTGTGATAGTCATATCATCTGGAATATTTTTAATTTCAAGGCTTGTCTTACTGTTGGAAAAATTTAAGGGATTAGACTTTTTAACCTTCTGATTTTTTATGCGAATATTCTCCCACATGTTGAAAATCTCATGAATCAAATCCCATATCACCCAGCTTCTAAATGCCAACTATAAAATGTTATCCATACCTCTGAATAAATTTGAATTTACTTTGCCACATTTTCATTGATTTTTTCCTCAATTTGATAACCTATTTCCATATAGCATTGCTTCCGAAAGTTTAAAGTAACATTTTCCTTATCTCCGCCATAATTTTCTTCAAATTCACTATGAATAAATCTGGCCATTTGGATGAAATTCATAGACATCCTATACTCATTATCTGTATTATGATCCCATGCCAATAAATTTGCTTTTGTATATATTAAACCAACATAAATGATACATTTCATTATTTCAAAAAATGAGTTATTGAGATATTCCTTTGTCAATTGTCTTTTAGCCTCTACAGAATGGTTTCCCTTAATTACATAATATCTGTATCCAAAACATCTTGACCTATCAAATGCCTCTTTGTTGGGAACTTCAATTGGCTCAACAAGAACCACATAATCAACCACATGTGCATATGGATTATACCTAATCAATATTTCCAAGTTATAAACGTACACGTGGTGTGGCTTTCTAATTTGATATATAGATTGTCCTTAATTTGGCTTATGAAATTGGATGACATGAAGCTGAAATGTATGGCCACCATCAACAAAGTTTCTCTTCGTCAACTGATTTCGAATCACATTTTGTTTTGTTTTAATAATGCCATCCTCTAGATTAGTACTTGATGTTATGCTTTCCCTGTTTTCTTTAGAGCTTTAACTATGATCTTCATTGGTACCTAGGATTTATTCATAATGACCAACTTTTGCTTTCTTCCTCCTATCAGTTAACATATTTTCTTCCAAATAAGCAATCTTTTCATCATTAACTTGAAGAGAGACATCTGTGGAAATTCTTCTTTTTTGTCTTTTATAGCTTTTCTCCTTTTCAATAGGAGTTCCAATCTCATTTTCACTAATGGCAAAATATTCTTTAGCTTTAGCTTCCACATTTTCAAAAGTAACATGTCTAGGTTTACTAGATTGATGCATTTTAGCCATTCTTTCCTGATCCTTTGTATGTACTCTTGTAGTTTCAAGAATTATTCTTTTTTGCTTCATTTTTCAAACTCCTTCTGTTATCTCTGTGTGGAAACTGTGGATCGCATTCATAATATTTGGCTCTATATAATGTATCCCCTCCAACATAATTGAAAGATTCTTAGCAAAATCCTATTAAACAAAATATAATATGTCAATGATAATATCATTATAAAAAAATATAATTTTATTTACAATAATGCATAACACATAAATATAAATAAGAAAACTTACAATGCTATTTGCAATGTTGATTGTGATTTCATTACACGTCTTTGTAGAATATTTTGACGTGCTATATTTGATGTTTAAGAAATGATATCTAATCTTCTCACATGTCTTGGGAAATGTTAAAAGAACATAAACAATATATGTATTTGGCACCAAACATATGTCTCGTACTTTTCCCTTCAACTCATAATTTTAACCATATTCAATCTGACCACAATATAGATATATTTATACACTTTCGTTGCTTTGTCTATCTTTACCATACCATGTAAATTTCATTTTATTTATTTCTTATGCCATCTTCCATTCTGGAATAATCTTTAATGAATTTGTGGGGCCAGTTGCTTGACGTTTTTTTATGTGTAAATCAAAATTTTTATATTAATTCATATAATACATAAGATACAAAATGGTCTGCACGGACAGAATAAAGAGAAGCTTCCTTGCCTGTTTAAAATGATTATGAGCTGCTAAAACTCTATCTGTCGGCCCCAAGGGAAACCACATAGGGTAGCACAAAGAAGGCCTAGAGACTACAAAACAATGTGCCCTCTCCGGCGACTGGATAGAAAGAAAAATTAATGTTCAGCCACAAAGTTTGGGGCATACAAGCATTAATTTTCAGGAAAGTGTGGTCAGTCAAATACATAATGATGAATATGAAATCTGCATTAACGAAAATAAAGAAGAATTTACAGGTAGAGAAATTTTGAGATCCATATATTCTAATATACATTTCTCTCTTTATCTCGATCTTTTTACAGATTTTAATTCATTTGCTAATCATTCAATGATTCCTCTTTGCACAAATACTATTTTAGAAAATAGAGGAGTTGCCATAAATTTAACAAATAATGGATTTCCAATTAGTTTTGATCATGATAAAGAGTCATTTAATGATCACTTTTTCAATAGTGTTGAGAATTATCAATGTACTCCTTTTAATTACTCTTCTTGTTCTTATGAAAAGGAAGAGAGTGCTACTAAAAATTGTCAAGTCATTTATGATAATGATTTTGAATTTGAAACTACTGAGTTATCTCACTCATCATTGAATTCTCATTATCTCAATATTCAAAGTCAATCTATTTCTCAATACGAGAGATCTTATTTTAATCATATTGTTACAACAAATTCTCATCTTAAATCCCCAAAATGTCATAGTGATTGCAATTTTCAAGAAGAGAATCCCCTTCAAATTTTTTACTCTGAAATTCTTTAAGTTCCCATTCTTGGTCATGCATGAACCCCTTTCTCGTTCACAAGTAGACACCAGTAATAGTTTTGATCGCATTATTTCTGTCAATCCTTGTGAGAAGGAAAATTTTGCAAATAAATCCCAACTGTCTTGTAACATTATTTGTAACGATGGTGTAAATGATGATGTAATTTTATTTTAAATTATTTAGTTATTATGCCTTGTTTCAGATTTCCATTTTTCTTTTATTTTTCAATTTTTGGATTTCTTATGCTAGAAATTTGAGCAGTCAATCATTGAGTACTCACCGAGTGCATTAGTAGAAACACATCATAATGAATTTTGTAACCACCCCTCCTATATCTACTGAGTTTTACTAGCCTGTTAGAGCAAACATGAGAGGAAGAGCTACTATGACATGACCTGACCTCCTGTTGTGACCAGCAACAATGCCCCTTCTTATTTAGTCTTATTACTAATACTAAATAAGTGGGGACCCTTATCAAAAAATTAAAAACTAAATTAGTACTTGTATTACCTTTTTGAATAAATCTTACTATCATAAACTTAGGAGAATACCCGCAAAAATCTAAAAAGACTTAAGTTTTATGATAAGTTCTCTCAATAATAAAGCGTCGCATCGTAAAAAAGGTAATGGATAACAACCTATAAACAAATCCATAAGATTGTGAAATCGCAATGCGAGATCGCACACTGAAGAAACTTATCGCATCGCCGTTTTCATATGCCTCAAGTATCACTTAAGGTGAAATACCTCAAGCCGCTGATATGCGATGACACGTCTCGCAAATCACATTTCACAGAAACATATGGTAATAGATGATTGTCAAACGCAACGGATTATATTGCGATCTGCGATATTGCAAAGCAAATAGCAAAATCGCTTTATCGCAGATCTGCAGGGCTCGTTGTTTGAAAAGTTTTTTCGTAAACTGATGCCCAGTTATGCGCATTAATGTTAATTTAATGAGTTATTTGATGATCATTAATGAAATATGGCTTGGATCTGATCGAAAGGTCATTTCACGTAGGGTGATATATTTTATATGATTTCATCATTTAAACCTTTCACGTCACCTTATTTCTTATCATTACTCTTTCCTTATTTGTAAATTGCACGGGCGAAAAGCAAAGAGGTATACATAGCAGTTTTCAGAATATTATGGGAAAGAAGGGAAAAGCTTTGAGTTCTAAAGACAAAGAAATGACGCCCTTATACACAGACACCACCTATAACAGAGACGTCGACGTTACTACTTGGGAAGGCATGTACAGTCTACTTGAGGAAGAAAATCCCAGAGTAATGAGGGTTACGGCAACTGCAGACTCACGCAGGTCCTCTGAGGTGTCAATTACTAAACTAGCACTCATTTCTTACACCGGATAGTGGCGAGGCCCAAGATTCTCCCATACACAGACATGGTCAAATGGGTACTAGATAGTGCTGATATAACAGACAGATAGTTTAAGACTCAGAGCCAAGGACTCATTGGGTCGTTCACTCCACAAAATTTAAGATTTATATATCCTCTAACAAAAACACGTAAGAGGCGAAAAATATCACCAAGGAAGCTTGGATCAAGAAATGGAGGCAGTTTCCGATGCGTGATCGAGAAACAGAGGCAGTTTCTAATCGTGCATCGCTAGGCAAAACCCCTTGAGAAGGAAAGCCTCTGAGCACTCAGTTGCCTGTAAGCCCGGAAAATTGTAGGAAAAAATGCTAAAGGCTAAAGGCAAAACCGAGCTCTAAAAACCAGTGGTATTTATCATAGATATCCTTAAAGTGGTATGTAAATATCTGATCATATGCACAGCATCTACAGACAAGCTGGAGACAAAAGGCTAAAGAAAGATCAGAGTCTATCAAGAGTTTAACCAAGTTGAATTGGGATTCTTACTAGCGATACTTGGTAAAACCACACAGTCAATGCATGACTCTCAAATGCCTCATTACCTCTGCTGAGAAGATGGTGCCAGCACTTGTCGATTCTGTTTTCGCAGGGCAACTTAAGTCAGAGGTCGGCCAACCAACTCTCCTCAAGCCGATGCTAAATGCTTGCGACCACAAAGAACAGATACATATATAGTTAATCGCTAGATTCAGTTTTAGTTTTAGTTTTACTTTATTTTTGCCTTAGATGAGGACGATCATTTAAACCTCCTCCTATATTTTTGTAATAAAATATTTTTAGATTTAGCTAGTAGTATTTCAACCCTTCTCATGCATTTAGAGAAGGGTCTTGAAATTTGTCAGAAATGTTTCCTCGGAACATGCACTTCTGCACCCTCCGAGGAGGTTTTGATGAATTAATGGAACAAGATTTATTGATATTTGTGTTTAATATCTGCTACTGAAATTGCACTTTTGTACTCTTAGTAGATGTTGAATTAAGAGGAGATACATCATTATTGCTAAAGCTCATGAGTAGAACTTGTTATCAATGGTACTTTTATCTCTTAATGGTTTCTGCTTATGTGTTAAGGTGATATTTATGTTCAGTTATTTATATATGAATGCTTGAATGCTTGAGTTATCATTTGGCACTTCTGTACGGTCATGGCTATTCTATTTACGCTTAATATATGAGTGACTTATTATGCGATATGCTTTTCACAATTGTTTCAGCTAACTTTTTATACGAAACAATTTATCTTTATTGAATTCTTTTCTCATAGCGATTGAATGATCTTTATTACCAATTGTTGTTAGAAATTATTTTAGATCGCATAAATAAAAGATTAAATCCCGGGTTAGTTTTAGAATTAGATATTTCTATTCATTAGAATACAATTGCATGTTGTTAAATTATATTTAGAATAAAAGCATTTTACTTAGAAATTATTAGAAATAAAATATCAATTCTCAACACACACACACACATAAATTGGGAAACTGGTCCCATTATCCCCAATCGGACCCACCATCCCAAACAGAAAAGGAGTTGCTTTCAAGGTCCGGACCGGGTGGGTATCCCCCTTGTTGTAAACCCGATTTTCATGGCTTCAACACCTCCCAAGTTCCATTAAGGAAGTGGGGTCGACCACGAAAGAAAAACTGACAACTCATAACATTCTATAGGTCCACGGGTCACTCAAAGGCTGAATAACCACCCCATGTGGCCAAAACATGATTTGGACACCCTTTTCTCAACCTAGGTCCCCAGTCGTTCCCACAACAAGCCCTCCATGTGGTTGGAAGCCTCCAACCATATGCATAATCCTACATCCATGTAGTTGCAACCTAAAATGTCTAGTTTAGAGCATGTATTCCCAGATCTAAGCCTAAATTCTAGGTCAGCCTCCAGACCACTGCTCAAAACTTAGTGAGACTTTCCAAAATCAATAATGACATGACAACAATGCTAGACATACAAATTTGAAGGAATAACTTGACCTAGACAGCCTAGAACATGACGTTCATTTCGTCAAACATGTTGAGTACAGGCCATGAATGCATATTTAAACACAGGTGTATGATACTCACCTGAGAATCATCAAGAAGGTCTAATTCCCTCTCATAATAGTTACAATAACATATATTATTTCATTCATTCATTAACCATTCATTAGCAAATCAAAACACATCAAGAGCCATAGCTAATATACATCATATAACGAGCAAATGAATAACATATATGCCATGATAGAATAGCCATCAAAGCCACATAATAAAAAGTATAATCACTCATGAAAATACTAGATGAAAAGAGCTCTTATTAACATATGCAAAATCCAGCCAAGTGAGGGACTTCTACGTACCACCTTACCATAGATTGGGTTGAACCAAATCTCTCTTTCAAACAATCACCCGCGTGCCATATTCCAAGTATGAATGCGGGATCTCACAGAATAAACCAAACAAAACCAAACCAAGGATTCCATAGGCCAAACCACCTCAACCCTCAACCAACGATTCCACCTCATAGTTAAACATCACTAACTCCAACCAGATCAGTCTCTACCCAAGTTGTCTAGGGCTCCAGATCATTTGTCCCAACCATGGCTCCAGGAACTAATAACTCAGCCCACAGCCTTCCTGGGCTCCAGAGCATTAGTCCAACCCAACTCCAGGGACTAATAACTCAACCCACCAAGGGCTCTAGAGCATTTTTCCAACCTACGCTCCAATACTAGTAACTCAACCCAAGTTGTTCCAGGGCTTCCAAAGCGTTTTTTTCCAACCAACGGCTCTAGGAACTAGTAACTAAACCCACATCCATAAGGAACCTGAGCACTAATTAGAAACAATAAGTGGAAAAACACATAACACCATGGTTATCCAAGAAATTGAAAGGCTAGCCAAAACCACTATCAATTCAGGTAATCCTCCATACCAATGACAAATAATAACCAAATAACCACATGCATATACCATGCATGCTAAAACTAGCAAGGAAATCTTACATGCAACTCGATACCTGCAAGGCAATCCCGCTATAGTTGTTGATTTTGTTTTCCCCTTGTGCTTTCCCACTTTCCTTTTCCTTCTTTCTCCAATTCTAATGAAAATTAGAGTGTTCCAACAATGCTCCAAGATTTCTCTAAGTGTGCAAGAATATGAGAGAGAGAGAATAGAATGAGAGTGCCAAAAACTGAACTAACAAAAGATGTGAATCGAACCTCAAAGGCTTTTTTATCATTGAGCCACTATTTTTTTCATTTTTCCTTAATTTTCCTTCACTTTCCTCCTCATTCAATTGTGTGACCTTTCATCTCATGTTTCTCCTATTTTTCTTTATCTTCATAAATAAATGTCAATTAATGTCACTATGTCTTTTCCTATTTCCATAGCTATTTATTAATCACTAGTGATTCCCATCACTATGTGTTTCCCATCATTCAGCTTGGAATACATGTCCCATGACCTTGGTCATTGTTTTTATTTATTTACATACGAAATCAACCAGGGGCTATTACAAACCCCTCCCCCTTGGAGGAACATCATCCTCAATGTTCAATGACACTTGTGAACCAGAAAAACACATGTTTCCTATGGAGCTTTATAACATAGCTCGATACAAGATTTACATCATATCATATTTTTGAGACATAAACAACATACCACGAGCACCATACTTCTCATTGGAGCTTTATAACACAACTCAATGCAGTATTTACATACATATGCATATATAGACATAATAAAAACACAACATCAAAACATATATCAAAGCACATGTGCTCAACCAGTGAATAGAGAAGGATACATAACACGCATTTGATCACCCATCTCCCGTGTAGATTCATCAGGCCCAAGGTACTTACACTACACTTTAACTTACTTGATTTCTTGATTCGAGAACATGAGCATCTTTTGCTACAAAATGCATTGAGGTCCCAACTGGAATTATCCTTCTGGTTCCACCTGCAATATAGACTAGTAAATCACATTATCAACATATTTAACATACTTATTAACCTTAACATACTTATTAACCAATTACACATGGAAAACATCATGGAATTTCACTGTCGGGGGTAGTGCAAGTCAGTAGGCTACTAGTCCAATCCTCTCAAGAATCTTGAAAGGCCCGTAATATTGAGGTGCCATCTTGGCACATGATCCAATCCTCAAGGAATTCCTCTTGAGCTTTATGTACATGTACACATGTTGCCCAACCTGAAACTCCTTGAATACCATGTGTTGATCTGCATAAATATTTTTCCTGTCTTCTGATACCTTCATATTCTGGTTGATAACCTACATTTCCTATTCCATCTCTACCAACATATCTGATCCATTAAATACGTTGTTCACCGAATCACTCTAATTGATAGGAGTATTACAACTTCAGCCATAAATTTCCTCAAATGGACTCATCTTCAATGATTCTCGATACCCATTGTTATATGAAAACTCCACCAGTGGAAGATACTCTTACCACTTTCATGGTTGATGCATGGCATACATTATCAACATGTCCTCCACAATATGGTTGACTCTCTCTATCTATACATTTGTCTACAGATGATAAGTTGTACTAAAATCCAACTTTGTACCCAAACCTGCAAACAACTCTTTCCAAAATATGGAAGTGAACTTGGAATCTTTGTTTGACACAATATTCTAGCTAGGAATACCATGTAACCTCAGTGTCTCCTTGATGAAGACCTAAGTTGCCTCATTAGCTGAATTTATAGACTTCATTGAAATGAAGTGAGCTACCTTAGTTAGCCTATCAACCACAACCATAATAGAATCATGTTGTCTATATGTCCTTCGAAAACCTGTAGTTAATTCCATGGAAATGACCTTCCATATCCACTCTGGAATCAGAATAGGCTGCAATAAACCATCTGTATGTTTAGACTCTACTTATACTTGTTCACAATCCAAACATCTCGCAAAAAAATTTGCCACCTCTTTCTTAAAATTCATCCAATTTGAGAACTTCTTAACCGCTTCAATGTCTTTTGATATCTCGGGTGACTTGAATATGACTTGACATGAAATTCCCTCAAGATAAGCTTCTTGAGCTCATTATTTGGCACATAGATCATGTCCCTAAATCTGACCAAACCATCTATTGTGAGATGATAATCCACATCTTGATCATTTTTATCATGCTTTTGTAACATGTGCTTAAGTTGTTGGTACCTGTCATCCTATTGTCCTACCTATAAGATCTAATTCTGTAAATTTTTCCCATTTGAACTCATAGTTGTTGTGTGATTTAAATGTACTCTTCTACTAAGAACATCTGCAACCATGTTCCCTTTTCCCTTAATGTACCTGATCTCAAAATCAAACTCATTGATCGTAGCCATCCACCTAGCTTGTCTGGCATTCGAATTAGGTTGGTCAAATAAGTATCTCAATCCACCGTGATCAATAATAATAATAATAACCTCCTACCAAGAAGATAGTGCTTCCACATCTTCAATGCATGAATGATAGCTTCCAACTCATGATTGTGTGTCACATAGTTCTTCTCATGCTCATTTAGTTTCCTTGACTCGTAACATACTATATGTCGACCTTTCATCAAGACTCCACCAATTCCTCCCTTGCAAGCATCTGTACATACCACAAACTCTTTGTCTGGATCTGCAATCTTCAATACCGGAGCATTTGTAAGAAACTGCTTCAACTATTCAAAACTTGCATATTCCTCTATCCATGCAAATTTCTTTCCTTTCCTCTACAATGATGTAATAGGATAGGAAATCCATGATAAGTTCATGATGAATGGCCTACAAAAACCTGCTAGTCCCATGAATGATCTGACCTCATCCACATTCCTAGGAGTTTCCCATTCCATGATATCTCTAATGTTTTCTGGATTCACTATTATACCTTCATTGGAAACCAAGTTCCCTAAGTAATGAACCCCTATCTGAAAGAAACTGCACTTACTAAGTTTGGCATACAGCTGATGTTCTCTTTGAAATATCAATATTATTGCTAGATGTTTTGCATGCTCTTTCTCATTCTTAGAATATATCAATATGTCATCAATAAATACTATCACAAACTTGTCCAGATAAGGACACAAAACATTATTCATCAAACACATGAAAGTAGATGGAGTATTATTCAAACCAAAAGGAACTACAATAAACCCATAATACCCATACCTGGTCTAGAAAGCAACCTTGTATATGTCATTTTCTTTGATGTGTACCTGATGATATCATGATCTCAAATCGATCTTCGAGAACATTGTTGCTCCCTTCAACTGATAAAACAAGTCATCAATTCATGGCAAAAGGTAATTGTTCTTAATTGTCACCTTTTTCAAGTTCTTGTAATCAATACACAACCTGAGAGTATCATCCTTATTCACAAACAATATTGGTGCACCCCAAGGTGACACACTTGGCCTAATGTATCCCTTGCCAATCATTTTCTTCAACTACAACTTCAGTTCCAGTAACTCTAGAGTGCTCACCCTGTATGGTGCATTTGATGTTGGTGTCTCTCCCAGCATCAACTCAATAGAAAAATCCACTTCCGTATGAGGTGATAACTCTAAAATCTCTGCTAGAAATACATCTTGAAACTACTGCAAAACCAGATACTTCTTCAAGACCTCAACATCTATTGGGCCTCCAAAATGTCTTCAAAATGACATCCAATTTCACCTTTATCACCACCATTTCACTCACATGTCGCAACTCCATAACCATATAACCTTTCATTAGACACCATTTTCATAAATATATGGGTTAGGATCCTTATTTACCAAAGCCATTTATTTTATGTGTTTAAAGTGAATTTAATGATTAAAATAGGGGATTAACATGGTTTTATGTATATTATATATTATATATATATATATATATATATATATATATATGTGGCTTGAGTTTCATTGACATGTGTAGGTCTTTTGGAAGCTTCCAAGGCACCCTTATGTGGCCTCCAATGCTCAAATTCGAATTCCCTTCAAAGGAGATTTGGATAAAGGTCAAAGATGGATATGTGTCCTATTTGGATTGTAACTCTATGAGGTGTCTCATCATTTCTTATTTGGATTAGAACTCCATGATACACTTAGGGAATATGTGTCTCATTATGAGCTATTTGGTTGTAACTATATGAAATTTTAGTTTATCTTCATTAAATCGGGTAGATTCTTATGTTTTTGTATAAATAGGAGAGCCTTCTCCTTTGAAAGGCATGTGAAAAGTTGGAGAAATGCTCATGTTTTTAATAGAGAATTTGGAGCTTATACTTGGAGATTTGAAGATTTAGTTTTGCTTGCATAGGGAGCTTCTTCACTTGCCATCCTCATACACCATTGGAATGGCCATCTAATGATTGTGAGATTTAATTGCTTTTATAGATTAAAGTTCATTTTCTTTCTTAGTATTAGTTTTAGAATGACTGTGTAATCTTTGCTTTTCTAAAAACATTTCAATAGGGAAGATTTATGTATTTTCTAATCGGATTAAGTTTGAGGCAAGGGCTCATAGTTATTTAGTTTCCTTTCATGTTCTGTTATTTACTTTCTTAGATTAAACTATCAATTCATTGTATAATTGGATAAAAGATCAGGCCAAAAGGGTGACTTTAAATTGGGTGATTGAATGTTCGACCTATGCAATCATTGAGCTTTACTATTTCGTGTTTTTATATTTTCTTTTAAGATCCTCATTTAATTGCATTAATTGATATTCCTAAAGATCATTCTAAGAAATTGATTTAATCATATTTCAAGATTGAATGGTTGAATATTTAATACATGCAATTACTAAGTTATTTTCTACACACTTTACTTGCTTTTCTAGGACATTAGAAGTTAAAGTATAAATAGTTGCTTACACGTCATCTCAAGAAGGTAACACTTCATAATTGAATGCTGGAGTAACTAAGTATACATTAGCTATTTTTTATTTCACGGGTTAGTTGAATTTCAATTTCATTATTTGATTTCATAGATTAGATGAATTGGTTTTCGTTATTTTGTAGTTAGATTGATCTAAACTGAAAGACAATTTCTAGCACATACAATGCACACATGCTTCACAAGTTTACGAAACCCCTGGGTTGACAAATTAAATGATAGGCAATCACTTTGCCCCAACATTTTGGCGTCGTTCCCAGGGAAGTGTGCATATGAACTAGCTTTCCGTCTAGAGTTCATATTTTTCTTTTTTTTCCTAGATGCATGATTAAAGCATGTAGATGCATAAATCCTTTAGCTGCATA
>APFE030957380.1:0-10880 GCA_000404065.3 Pinus taeda | reverse complement strand
CAATATGGTGTCACTCTTTGGTTTACATCCCTTATAGAACAACTCACACATGGTGTATTCCTTCTTTTCTTAGACCAACACCATAGGAATCTAATGTGAGCATATTTTAAACTGCCAAAATAAGCACAAGGAGCTTCCATATTTCTTTTTCTATCCTCTTCTTGACACACACAACACTCAATCCATGTTGATGCAAAAACTCAACCCTTCGAGCTGCCATAATCATTTTCTAATCTCTTGATATTACAACTATTGTACACTCTTCTGGTAAATGTTACTAGAATCTCTTAGCTCCCCCAAGCTTCTAGAATCTTCCTGGAATAGTTATGTTAAATTATGTAAAAACTTATACACAGTGCCATTCAAAATTAAGGAAATAAAATATTAAAGAAGGAAAGGCCGCCAAGAGAAAAAGTTTTTAGAAGTATTACTTCTCTTCTTTTGGTATCTTTGGAAAATTACCAAAGACTCATGCAACTATAAGCAATAAAATCCTTGGATTAGGTCGTCTCTTGCATGAAAATCACTAGAAAATCCTTAAGGCAAAGCATTCCAAGTAACCACAATTTGAAATATTTGAAGACATTAAAACTTGTAGGTTGAGCAACTTAGTTGGCCAACATCCTTGTCTTTATCAATAATTTCTCATTTCAATGGATACACATAGTTTAATTAAGGAAACCCAACCCAGTGACCCTTGCTATTCTCGAATACTTCTTTCAAATTTGAACTCATTTAAATTCATGACATATCCATTCTTATCATATAATCATCCTGTTTTTAAATTAAACATAAAATAATGGTTAATATATTCCTTGAGGTAATTCAATAGCAATGGTATTAGTGAATCCTGTGATTGAACACTGGAATGAATAACACCATATATCTCATATACTAAAAATTAGTGTAGCATTAGTGGTTTTGACAAATTATTGGTCCACTTGAAAGAGTTAAATATTTAAGTTCCCCAAATGGTACTGATTTTATTTGGTCAATAATCCAGGGGGGCATATCACATCCAATGAAACTTTAGGTTCATGATTAGATACTTCATATATCTGCATCGTTTCTGAGTCAGTGAACTCACCTGATTCATCCAATGCAAGTAGCGAGTGAAGGAATGTCTTTAGTTTAGTCAACCAAATATTTGATGGAAGAGAAAATGGCATGAGAATTTGTTGACTTGTCGGCCCTCTAACTTTTCTCTGCCAAAAGTGTGGTTCATTTTTATCATGAACCATTTTATTGCACTCTAATTTGAAGGCTCTTGCTCCTTTGCATACATGATGTTGTTTCCTAAATAATTAACATTAATGAAATCATTCTTCGTGCCACATGAATCAGTGTGACAAAAACCATCATTAACCTTGTATAATCGTATATATGAATATCAAATTGAATTTTAAATGACAGTAATTCTTTAGGGATTTATTCTATATTTTTTCCATTTCGATCCTCTAACCATAACAACTCAATATCTCCCTTTTTCCCTTTCAGCCATTTTTTTCGAAAAGTTAGAAAGCATTCTCAAAATCTTTCCCTTGTACTCTATCTCTGGCCCATACAGGCCCAAAAATGTAAGTTCGCTCTCATACCACTCACACCAAAAAGGTGGGGGTTGGAATTGAAATTGTGAAATCAAGTTGGATTAGTGGTTGGTTCAGATGTAGGGTTTTGCAGCGAATTGTTATAGCACAATTTTGTACATGGTGATCCATGTGTAAATATCAATAGTGCTAGGTGGTGAAGAGATGAAAATATCGAGAAGCCTAGACTGAAACATGTTGCAAAGCAGAAGTAGTGTCATTGTCAGTGAACTTCCACCGATGGAATGGCCATTTATAAAATTAGCATTTTTTTTTCATTTTAAAATGATTTGGCATATGACTTGGATATTTTTTATTGTTCAATCTACCATTAATAATTAAAATTTGTTGAGAATCATATTGTTGAAATATGTTATCCTCTGAGACGGGCTGATAAAAAAAATCACCATGTCAGATCTCTGACATAATGTATTTGAGCAACCATGTACGTGGTGAAACTAGCCAACCCAACA
The DNA here is from genome assembly GCA_000404065.3 of Pinus taeda. Lineage (NCBI taxonomy): Eukaryota > Viridiplantae > Streptophyta > Pinopsida > Pinales > Pinaceae > Pinus > Pinus taeda. Next base: position 8,821 of record APFE030957380.1, on the reverse strand, counting down.
AAATCAATGACAAATGGGGCATATGGGGCTATCAAGTAAAAAGGGATTTAACTTCACAAGGCTACCTAATATGTGGTATGGCCCACACCTCTTTGATTATGTTGCATTTTTTCATTGGGCATCAGGTCTTTTATCATCTAGCCAAAACCATTTTCCCCAATCCCTGATATTGCCTCATCAAATTGTTTTTAGGTTTAGCTAAACCACTAAAGTTAACGCTTGATATTGTATTTGCTTCATCACATCTCTATTTTTTGTATATTCCTCCACATTACATGCCAACATGCCTTCGATTTCATTTTGACTCGGTCCCATTCCAACCATATTTCTTCTTAATAATTGTTCCCATGAAAATGACAAAAGAAAATCATTGTGATTATTGTTGGCGATGCCATGCCTTCCTATGTTGTTATGCCATCTTCTCCCCATAAGTCAAATGGTAAGCACATTTTGTATACAAATGTTTTTGGCTCTGTATTGTAATGTAGTGAAGCACAAAGTTTGATATTTTTGTCAATCTTGATTTCTCATCTATTTCAAAGTGGGACACACTATTTTAGACTACAAATTTAAAATGTTTTTCCTAAATTTAAAAAAGTATTTTTCTAGTGTTTTTTGGCAAATAAACTTTTGATTTAATGTCGAAATTTATTTTGTCTTAAACAAAATTTCTTCTTTAAAATGAGAATAGAAATCCATGCATACCCTCTCCTCCCCTTGGTTATTTAAATACCTAGGTAGAGCACTAGCAATGTGAGACATAACACTGTCACTGCTAGTGTCAAGTCACAGCAGTCACCAACAGAATGATAATTTACAAAAATAGTCATTTTTTAATTTTAAAACGATTTGTTAGGTACTCACAAATAAGAAAATAAAAATGCACTCCACCAAGGCTATTATGGCCCACCAATATGCAACTAGGCCAATTAGAAAATGAGAAATTATTTTTTTGAAAGTTGTAAAATCGTTTTAATAGCTAAAGAAAAAGCTTAGGAAAGAAAAATCTTTGGAAAGAAAAACAAAAAAAGAACTTGATTATCTACAAGAAAATATTTGAAATTAATAGACGGTCATTGACCTTTAACCATGAGGCAAAAGATCTTCCCTGAAATAATAAATTGTTTAATTTAGAAGATTATTAACTCGCCCACCTAGGTTGTGCATAAAGCGATCATCAGTCTTCGATATTTTCCTATTCTCTAGTCGAGGTGGAATAGGTATATGTTGCAGGGATGCTAATGAAAAATTATTTCTTTAAAATCATTCTCTCCCTTTTAAACAGTCTTTCACTAAATTTGTCTTTCAAAATGTTTAAAACAGTTGGGAATAGAGTCAAGTCCCCATAAATGAGCGAAGCCATACATAATCCCTTTTTACACAATAACTCTCTTGTGATCCATTAAGACTTCAATGTCATAATTTTTATGTATTACATGGAAACCTATTCTTTATATACACAGCACGTAGAACTACATCAACCCAAAACATCAATTTTACATTCTTGAAAAACATCATGGAACATACCATATTTAAGATTTTCCTATTCATTGTTTCAGCTACTCCATTTTTTTTAGGATTACAAAGCATGGTCTTTTTATGTTTGATCCCTTGTTGGTGAATATAGTTTCGAATTCATTTGAAGTGTATTGTTTTCCATTATCAGTGCGACTAGAGCCAATATGAGATTGTGTGTCATTTTCAATCCATGCATGAAAGTTCTTGAATGTTTGAAAAGCATCATATTTTTTCTTCAATAAATAAACCTAACGCAATCTCGTGTAGTCATCAATAAATGTCATCATATATTTATTACTATTTGCAAAGAAACGGGCATTGGACACATAAATCTGAATGAATGAGTTCAAGTTTTCTATGTTATTTGGAATGAGAATCATGAAAAGATTGTTTGTTGTGCTCTCCTAAGATACAAGCATCACATTTCTTAAGTTTCCTAGGAAGTGTAGGCAAACTAGTAACACCACTTTTCTTCAACATATGAAGGTTTTGCATAATTCAAGTGTCCAAATCAAGCATGCCATAAAAGACTTGATGGAAATGTACCTTCATCATAATGAGAACTATATGAAAAGTTTTTTGCACGAGCAGAGGTACCTTACAGCTTCATAAGTCTTTGTTCTTTTATCCTCGTCATGACAAGTGAGTGATGTGCTGCTTTTCAGACCTCAACCTTTCCATCAAACATATGAATGGACTGCCCTTGCTAGTAGATGTGGACCAAAGACAAAAAATTTCTCCTCAACTCCGGGATATATAAAAAATCATGCAGAAGAAATCCTGGAAGACTAGGCAGTTTGAGCCTGATGGTGTCAAGCCCTAAAGGCTTGAGTTTTGACTTGTCTGCAAAGTATACTACTCCATCAAAATTGCCAGTAAATTCTTCAAAAAAATCTCTCCTAAAATTCATGTGGCAAGTTGGTCCTAAATCAAGCAACCAATCATCTTTCCAAGAAGAAAATGAAGCATTAAATAAGTCCTTAGTTACTTCATTATTACAATGTGCCACAACATAGTGAGTGGGTGTGGGTCGTTTACCTTTCCCTTTGTCATTGGTTTTTCCTTTGTCTTCATTTATTTCCTATTGAAGTCTCCCCCAAGGAAAATTACATGTGGAGTCTTCTTCTTCAAACTCTCTACCACCCCTGCTTCTAAAATTCCTTCTTCCTCTTCCTCTCCGGCAACCTCTTCCTCTGGAAGAACCTTTTGTTTGATTCTTCTCTTTATGTCTAAGGCACGCAACATCTTTAGAAGACTGAGGAGTTGTCTTCTTCCCAAATCCCTTCTCTCTCTCAGCAAACATCTTCTCAATGGAGTCAAAGATAATCTCCTTGAGGTTTCCACTTGCTTGTAATGATTCAAGGTAATTTGAATAAGTGGAATATATTGCCTCCACATAAGCTATGAGAGGAATGTCTATTTCAAAACTAGTGGTTTTTATATCGTGCATAATGGATCTTACTTATGACGCTAAAGCAAGAGGGTCATCATTTTTCAATTTGAGACTAAAAGATTTAATCATCAATTGGACAAATTCAAGTTCAGAGTGTGATTCATACAGTTCCTTCAACTTCTTTGAGGCTTTAAAATCATTTGAAATTGGTGAAATATGGTGACTCACCTCTTCATTTACAAATACTGCAATCAAAGCATAGGCCTTGTTGTTCTTATTTTCCCAAATGAAAATATCCTTATCTAAAGTGGCCTTTGCAGGTTCATTATCTCATTCTCCTTCACAAACTCGTCTCCAAAACTCCTTGAAAATGAAAGTGCGTTTTATCTTCCGTGACCATTCAGGATAGCTCTCTTTTCCTAAGAGAACTACCCCAACAATTGATATCAAGGAATGCATTTAAAAGTATGTGTACTATGTAAAAAATGTACTTCTTCTAGCAAAAAAATGCACTTATGGTGGTAATTTTGTAAAAAAATACAACTCGTATATCTATATAGATACACACACACACACACACACACACACACACACACACACACACAATAGGTTTATTATTTTGGGGAGAGTTATATAGGGGAGGGAGTACATGGGGGAGGGTTATATGGGAAGACATTATATGAGGAGGTGCAAGAGTCTTTGGTATGGTTCATATGGTTGTTTCGTATCGATCGTATGCCAGTATGGAGGATCGGTGGTACGGAACGACATAGTTAATTTTGGAGGAGTATATAACTGTTGGGAGCCATATCTATTATGAGAGCATTCAACGTAACATAACCAAAGTGGTATGGGGAGGCCCAGTGGTATATAAGGGAAGAGCGATGTAGTAAGAGAGTAATACACAACAGTATGGTGGTATGCGAAGAGGAAGGAGATATGATACCACAGTGTCAGGTGTATATTATAGAAGTGTGATACGAGGAGTAATACACATGTGGCAAGATTGGAGGTATCTGTTATACCATTTAATAGTCCAATGGATAGTCTCATGTTTTGTTGCACACAGACATGCAACCAGTGTCTGGAGAGTGAGGGAGCAGTATCAAGAGTCGAGTGGTATGGGAGAGTGGTATATGAGGGAGGTGGTTTGAAGAGCCACAATCACACCATATCAAACAATGAAACACAGTAATACCATTCTACGGTGTGATACCATTCAACGCAACACAATCACATTAACCATATCAATACCACTTTCCTTCAATGAAATGCAATGCAACACAGTCACACCAACAAGTGGTCAATATCATTAAATATTGAGTTATAAAACACAGTTTAGAACGCAGACACAATCATTGAAAAATCAGCATACCGTTCATGCAGGAGAGGTAGCCTTTGGATTTAATGCACCTTTACTCAATTGTTCTCACTGTAACGAACCTCCTGAGCCTACCTAGGAATTTAGCCTCTAGGACACATAAATTTAAAATTTTGGGTTCATTCACAGTTAAAGATTTACCCCTCCTTACAGATCTTGTCTTCTAAAATTACCTCAGCCATATTACTATTAGGCCATAGTACAGATTTCTCATTAATTGTTTTGTTGGTTCTCTTATATGGAACCATAGATTCATTAACATATCTGATGTATGTGATCAACCATTAAACTTGTGATGGTAGGCACCCTATCAAAATATCTGGGTAAATCTCTACCAGCAATAGTGGAAATTAATTTCATGACCATTTTAGTGTACACTACATTATTGACCAGCATTTCATTCACATGCATACTAGTTACACTTGCCACACAGATACTTAACCCATTAGTCATAAAATGCGAAACATTATTTCCTCAATTGGTGAGTATGCGTAATTAGATATCACTTTAGAGAATTACAAGCATACCATATCTCTGTAGTGAATGTAATACGATCAGGTAGAGAATCCATAGTCATCTCACATATTCATACATAATCTCACCATAAACCATGTTAGTATATATATAACTTCCTGCCATGCTTCCGCTTCTAACCCTATTCTTAGATGTAAAAGAGGTCATATGTACAATATTTCCATCACTTTCATAGTAATACATTAGCATAGGTAATCTAATTATGTGTCAACCCATTTAATGTACTTCTACAGATAACTTCACACTAGAAATCTGAATGCAAGTCAATCATGAGAAATCTAACGTTGTGAGACCAGTAACAACAGCTAATTACCCTTATTCCACCATTTCTCATATACATTAAAGGTCACATACATAAGACAGCAATTATTTCCATATATATAAAACCTCATCTATACAACTGAGCTACATGGGTTAACCATTTCAACAGTAGGAAATAGAGATAAGAAATCAACCATCAGAAAGTCTGAGCTAAATTATCTAACTTCATAACAAGTAAGCATTAATATAGAACCCATACTAAGCAAGTGAATCTTATCAGAGTAGAGAGGAACACCGTTAAGTCTATTAATACATAAGCCTATGTAATTCACGCGAGATTATCATGGCAAGGAAACTTAGGCAATCATCTCATAGAAAAACTTGAACAATAACGTAAACATATGAAATTATTTTCATAAACAAACTAGAACTAACAGAGAGAGAGAGAGAGAGAGAGAGAGAGAGAGAGTAAGAGTCATCATAGAAACATTTCACACATTTGAAGCCAACTAAAACCTCACTTGGAGGGAGGAGCACCACCAAATAGCCATGAATCACCTTTGATTCCCCATGAGCCGAAGATCTTGCCAAGGATCAATTGTCCTCAATTGATCAATGCACTGGGTATTTAACACCATATTTCATGATTTAGTTACCTTTAGCGTCATCCCTCTTTTATGGATTTTTCCAATTTCCTAGCTCTTTTTTGGGAAAAGCTCGTATTTATCTCCCATGAGGATTTTCCTCATAAAATATTTCCTTTATCTCCCGCAAAGCTTTTATGTCCGATGGATCTTTATCTCCCATCCATCTCATGGATCACCAATCCATCAAATCTTATCTAGAATCACATCTAGAATCTTTATCATGAAAGATTCGTCTCTATCCCATTCCTCAATGGAATTTGATAAGAATCTCCTCTCTTTTGGTGCTCCACCCTCCAAGTGATTTATTTTATTAATTTATTTAATAACACATTTTCTTTTCATATTACATATGACCTAGCTTTCCTCAACTTAGGTTTAGAATAGTTTAACCCAGAAAGGAGGGTATCAAACCTAGATTTCCTCAGCTTAGATTTACAAACATTTAACACACAAGGGAGGATATCACACCTAGCTTTAACTTAGCTTAGGTTTACAATAATTTAGTACATAAGGGAGGAGTGTTACATACTCCCCCCCTTAAATTTTACACCGTCTACAGTGTATCACTTCATCATGTCCTTGTTCACAGTTAATTGTTGTCTGAATCAACAACTCTCATGGCTCTGCCATCTGAGACAATTTTTCCGATGTACATCAATCACAAGGAGTTCTCCCAGCACCTATCCTTCCATAGCTACATCGGTCTCAAGGAGTGCTCTGCTTTCATAGCTACCTGTAACATTTTTTTCAAACCATTTGTGAGAATTATAGATGAAAAATTTTAACTATGATAAATATCATAATCTGTTACTTAATATTATTAAAGCAACTATTGCTTATCATTTTTTTTATCTGAAGAATGTGTGTTCTCTGCTTGCTTTCTTTCAACCCTTTGTGTTATTTTCGAACACCTATTTCTTGCAGTCTCTCTACATACAATACACTAGTTAGCATATTTTCTGCATTAATATGGCTGCAAGGTAATAACAGATTAGTTCACATAACAATATATATTCTTCGTAATTGTATGCCAAACTACAATTAACAATAGTCACTTATACCAAACTTACTTTCCTTCTTCTGGGTAACCTCCAAGTTTGTTTACCTAGACAGGCATCTATCCAATGACTCCACGCATACCTACACACAAGGAATGTTATACACACCAAAACACATTTCATTTTTCAACCTTGTAGCATATGTAGTCATATTGTCTCATATGTCCCGTTGTACATAGTCCATCTGTGGTACATCCTATAATACCATCCTCATGGTATCACCTGCATAACATGGACTTTATCCACATATTCTTCCACCTTTTAGGTATTAGGTGAGATTTTATTTAGCCATACACCTATTGTACCATCCATTTAAAACCATAATACCTATTTTGCCTAAATTTCATTTTATGTACATCTAGTTTCCATCATGCATATATATGTATTTTACCTTCACTTTACGAACCGCAATCTCCACATGCTCAAGCATGGCTAGTTTGGAGAATTACATCAAAGATCAACCCAATAACATAACCTAAAATTGCAGGTAGAAAATTTCCTCAGAAATAATAAGGATTTAACTCTTCTGTACAATTCCAATGAGAAGTTATTTTCTTAACTGCATGCAAACTACTTTTTCCATGTAGAATTTCTAGCTCTTGCCAAAGCGTTTTCACATCTATGTTGCACGTACCTCAACAATTCTAATTTGAAATATACAATTAAACCATTAATGAACTCATTCATTATGCTTTATGCAGAATTACTCACAAAGCAAACATTTTTAGAAAACAAAGTCTTCATGCTTTACAGGCTTGACCATACCTACTTCATAAGCTTCTTTATCTCAACTTGATCTCATGCTCCAAAAAAAATGATATGTTCACGCACTTTCTTGTCACAGGCATGATCACCTTCCTAGCCCATCCACACATACTCATATTGCAGAATGTTGCAACAGATAATCCGCTGCAACCAGAAATCTCTTCATAATGGCTATGGAAATTTGCGTATTTTAATTGCATAGTTGTAAGGCCATTCAAATGCATCTCCGTGGAGAAGCAGTATCATCTCATGAAGATCAGAGACTACTTTTGTATCATCACAAGCACAAATATGTGAGGTGATTCAGATCGTCCAAAGATCGATGCTCGCTGCTGACTGAAACAATCTAATCAAATTTGCATTTTTCGAATCAGCAAACAATTTTCAAATTAAGCATGCAATTCTGAAAAACAGAGAAGGGTGTCTGCCTCCTAATTAATAACAGATTCCTGGAGAGTATCGCTTTCAGCACGGTGCAGAGAACAACTTGTAGTTTTTTTATCAGTGCCTCGCCATTTGACTTAGGTACTGACTCCCTTACAGTTTTTGGGGTTCTCTCTTCCTTGATGACCTTTCTCACTGACCTCCTACTGTTGTTCAATTGCTCTTGATGAACCTTTTGTTTTCTTTTTATCACAACGGTACTGCTTCCACAGTTTTCTTGGTATGAATGCGAGTCAATAAACATTTGTTGCGGACTTCATTAAACTGCGGAAAACTACTGTAGAGATTCCAATGATACCAATTTATTGTGAGAGATCTCAAGCTCGAAATCTCGCTGGAAAGATTAAAGGTAGAAGGGGCACGGCAGTATTTTACAGGTGCTCAACGCCTTGAGAGCCATGAAATTCTGAAATCAATATCTCTTGACGAGTTTTACTCATTATCAACAAAAGAACGCATTATATACTTTTCAGAGAAAAGTTGTGCGTAATTTTAACTTTTAAATTTGTATAGAATAAGGGAATTTTAAGTCTCACATTGACTTAGAAAAAACATAACTCATCTTTCATATAATATGGATATAAGAGAACGTTGTAAGACATACGAATATGGATATCTTACAAGTATAGATATCTTATCTTGTAGAACGACTTATATTATTTTCCTGAACATTTGAGATGAACGGTTTAATATTTAATATTATTGAAGATCATTTTTTTTCTATGAATTTTTTTTAGACTATTTGATTATATATCCTCTAGCCATTTCAAACATTTAACTTTTTGCTTATTTTCTTCTTTCCATTTTGGTTTGACGATTT
>APFE030957369.1:16944-27315 GCA_000404065.3 Pinus taeda | reverse complement strand
ACTGTCCTCTTTATTCATAATCCAATGTTATGCCAAACTGGCTTACAGCAAAAGAAAACAAAACTGGACTGATTCCAAGATGATATGATAACCCAAAAGATTCAACAACCATCTAAGGCTACGGCCCCCATATTTATACAAAAAAGTGATGATCCACCAAGTAGCCTTGATTTTAGGAGCTCGGCTGTCCAACTGAAGTGTAACTGCGGCTTTGTGAGGCAGTCAACAGTTGATGACTGCTGTTCCTTTAGGACAGCTGGCTACTTCTGAGGCTCGGAGGGGAGATTGATTGGAGCTCGGAGTTCTCGGTGGGAATCACGAGGAATGTCCCAATACTGTGGACATCCTTCCACAAAATCAGCAGTGCCACCTTATGTCTCCTTACTCCTTTTACGTTGTCTTTTGTTCCCCTTTTTTAATGCCAAAACCTGGAATCACAATGCATTAGTCACATGGATAAAGTGTCTAACCTTCCTCCTACAAACAACACGAAATAACTAAGAAATGCATGCATAAGCAAATAAATATGAATGGTTTGAGCAAGTAAAGTAGGCCAAAATGAGCCCGAATTGTACCAAAATTGGGGCTCATCAAACACCACAGATGTGGAATGGGAACGAGTTTATGAGATTTTGCAAACTGCAAAGGAAAGAAGACTCTTTGACAGGTGTGAATTATTACATTACATGTTTTTTTAATTTGCACAAAGTTTATATATATATAGTTGTCCTCTACTATATTTATATTTTTTATATGAAATTTTAACGTTCTTTGTTTATTGATGGAATGTGGAATACAGGCATGAATAGTTACATTGATGATCACTGATGTGCATAAAAGTAGAGAACGATAAAGTAAGCTCACACACATACAAGACTCAATATATGCATTCTAGGAAGCCCTTTTGGGAGAAAACCAACTAGAAGGTAATGTTACTTCACTTTCTTTCTCTGTCTGGAAATATGGCTACAAGTACAAACAAGTAATGCATGTGGCCCGTGGGCTGCTATAGTGCACATATCCTCTCTGTGTGCTCTACCTCTTATATCTCCTGGCTATCTTTACTCTACTTTGGAACAAGATTATCTCGAAAGAATTGAATGCCTCTTCCTCCTAGTGGCTCGGTTATAACGCAACCTGATAACCTACTAGCGGTTAATTTTGACCGCATCATCTCTTAAATAGAGTTACAAAATAGACTCTTCTAGAGTATTTTACATCAAAAACATGTGGCTAGCCCCTTTTCCGTAAATAATGGGGATGAACGCGACATCCTCCCAAAGTATAGGTGTGAAAACATGAAGGTCAACTTTTGAGTGGAATACCTTTTGTATGAATACTCTGATTGACATGATTCTTACATTGTTGGGAAGGTATTTGTGTATAAAACATTGTTTGATGCTTCAAAATTCTCTCGGAAGGTTTCAGACCCCGTTTTGCCAAAATTGGGTCCCACTAGTAAAAACAGTCCCATGAGTTGATTCCTCCACTTTTTCCACTCTGAATCCAATAAGATGGATGAAAACAAATATAATGATCCAATTCGCATTAATGAATTATCATTTCTTGTTATTATTTTGTGTTTTTCAAAAAAGATCCAGTGTAAGCCACTCCGTTCAAGAAAACATATTAAAGTAAAAATGTTAGAGGTAAAGTTTGTAAGTATTTTTCTAGCTTATTTGCTTAGATCTATTTTTTTTTAACACTTAGTAAAAATATCCCTAAGATGTTTTCTAATATTTATTTTTTTTGTTTTAACTATATCGCTTTCGTTATATCTAATTATTTTTATATTACAAAATTTAATATTTTCATGGAAGAAGTATGTTTATGGGTGATTTTAGATTTGTTACTTGTTTTCCATTTTTAAGTGGTAGATGATTGCAACCATTATTCTCTCAACATATCTTACAAGGATAAGGGATTAGTTTAACATATGATTGTAGAATGAACAACTCAACATCTCCATTTGGGTAAACAATCATTTTTCTCACTTTTAAATTTTTTTCTATAAAATTGAAGAAGATATTTGTAAAACTTTCTTCAACGATTATTATTATTTTCAATATTTCTAGGATTAATTTTCCTTACGTTTTATATAAACCTAGAAATAAATTTTCATTTCTAGGCCAATTTAAGTAAATGCCTTCAATATTCTAGTTAATTAGTTAAATTTTATTTTTTTAGTTTCATTAAAACATTACAAAAAGACTCAAAAAAATAATAAAATGAGAAAATAGAGAAAAGGAAAAAATAGGAAAATTGAAGGGGATTTATTAATATGACTCAAGCTTGACCATTTTTATTTTCATAGAACAAGTAATCTTAGGCACCCAAACCTCCAAAGATAGACCCCATGATAGATATCTCTCAAATCCTCTGAGGACACAACTTGATTCAAATCTTATCCAAGAGAATAAACATTTGGCTCAGTTGCTTCTTCTCGGCCAATAATTTTTTTTGAAATTTGGCCTCATTCCTAAACACAAACATCATGAGACTAATCCATCAAAATCTATCACAAATGATGCCCATTCGAAAACACATATTTGAGCCACCTTACACATAAAAATATTATTATTTTAATGATACATTGCTAATTTGTAGGGAAGAACCATTTCCACCTGCAATCCTAACTACCACATGAATTCTTCTTGCTTGAATAATCATAATTTTTGGGGTTTGGTAAGAATTTTTCTCCACTTTCCATAGTCCAAATCAAAATGTTTTATTTCTTAGGCTTTCCTTTATTCAGTCCATAACACAAAACCATACCACCATCTTATTCTAGTGTCTTCAAAGTAGTAAAATATTTGGTTGCATTTATTCATTGTGTTTATGATACATCAAATATAAACACTCAAGGGAAATTACAGGGCCTTGAGTTTCTCTAATCCAAATCTAGGTCAATCTAAGAATAAATATCTTCATAAAAAAACATCTAGTATTCTAATCAATTAACACTCCTTTTCACAATTATTCCTAATACTCACAATCTTTGATTTTCTTTGCTAATTTTGATAAATTAAGCATTGATGATATAACTAGCAATCACATTTTTTGGGGGTAGAATTACCTTTGTGAGTATTGAAAAAATGGCTTTTAGCATTATTTCATTTGATTTAGAGGTCTAGAATTAGCCTTGGTCAAAGGAATAAGGAAATTGTTGGCTTTTGATGATTCAATGGTTGAAATAAAGCAAGTAAACAAGCTAAAGAGTGAGGGAAAAAAATTAGAAAACCACAATAATTTAAAGGATAGCTTTTCAATTGAAGAAATTTGAATAGATTTAAGTACACCATATATACATGTGATGAAATTCAGAAGCAAGCAAGCTGGCTAACAAAGGAGAAACCTTGAAACAAGGTGTTATGGAGCTAGATCATACATAAATCACATTTTCCCCTTTACCATGGTGAATTAAAAAAAATCTTTATTTAAAAGTGCTGGCCATTGTAGTTGTTGAAATGGTGGATTAAAAAATAAAGAAATCATTCGGGAGTCCTCTAACATTCTTGTTTCCATAACTACCGATGGTTGCTAGATTCCCGACATGTATTGGTACTTAACTGAGTATGGTGGGGTACATGTACAATATTCACCTTGACAACTAGCTCAAAATCCAAAATAAGTTCATATTTTCCAGATGTCAGAGGAGAGGACAAACATGGAGAATGTATGAGCATGTCCAATATTCTCCATTAATAGCATGGATCAAATCAACAAGGTCTCACACACCGAGTAAAATTTGCAATCAAATTCAGTTTAGCTAGTAAATTTAATTCTCTGCCAGGAATGGATCACCATCATGGTGAGTTGAGTTAGACAAATTTGGTAACAAATTTGATTTACTAGCGATGTCATCATTGGATTCGAGTGCCTAATTATATAATTTATGCACTCGTGATTGCAATTCTAGTTTTGTGGAATTGGAATAACATTCTTTCAGGGGTTTTACGCTGTCGTCGGTTGGAAACGATAATTATGGAGGCACATTCGAGTAGGTAGGATTAGGAGTGTCTAGTCCATTCAATAGACAACTTGACGAAGGTGGTGGTTTCATTGGTGGAGATGAAGAATAGGAAAAATGAGCTGACATAGCAAGAGAAGGAAGCAAAGATGGGATTCCTTGAGAAAAAATTTGATTGGTTGCAAAATAAATTAGATATGAAGTTGACAATTATTGAGGTAGAGATTGTAGCGTTGAAGCTCAGAGTGAATGGAATGGAGACACCCCCCAACTAGGAGATTATGATTAGGCAGGGGGATCTGGAATTTTGCAAGGACCAACCAAGGAAAGAGATTAGAGGACCAACTGAGAAGGGAGAAAGGGTGCATCGTAAAAAAAGGAAACAATGGACATAACATCAAAGGTTGGGCCATCAGAAGCAGGTTAAACTTTCAACTATGGATAATTTTATGTAAATATGTTTTGTACCTAGGAGTTTTTTGTAAAAAAATATGGTAGATATCAGTGTAGAATTCTAATTAGAAGATCTCAAATAGGTAATAAAGTACTCTGATGTATGTAATGGAATAGTAAAGACTCTAAAAATAGTGAAAGATGTAAAAGGTTCTAGCATTTTAACTGAACACTCTTTTAATATAATATGGTAACCGTTTTAGTAAAAAAAAGAGAAAAATAAAGCTTGCTTATAATAACTCTACTTAACAAGTGAAATTTTATGTTTGTGTCTTCAATTATCATGAAATGGATTAATAACATTTGAGTTGCATGCCTCTAGATATTTGAATAATTTATTTATTTATTGAAACATCCACTCAAACATTTGATTTTCCATTTGATACATGTGATTTGTATTCAACAAATGGAATTAACGATGATGCAATAAAAACCTCTTGTAATAACAATATTTATTTTGGGTTGAAGAACATAATTATGCTTAATATGGTCAAATATACATTTGAGAAATACATCTCCTAAATACTTAGGTTAGAGACAAATTTACACTTTTATAAATAACAACATGATTTGTCATTAAGCGAAATTGTGGCTTGGAAATCATATGCATAGGGAAAACCCAAAAATTCAGGATGCTACTCATTGAGCTTAAGGCTCACCTTGATGGAGGTCTAGGTTATCCTTGTTGGTACTAATTGGAGTAGTATTGCATTACACATAACCGAATATGGAATTTACTTCCACGCACCTTAAATATATTGGAATTCCCTTTAGCTATACTAAAATGAGTCGTTCACCCACTTAACTATTATAGTGCATCGAGAAAAACATTAAGGAAGATTACCCTCTTGAACTAGCTACACATCAGTATATCTAAGGGCTATAGCAATAGCCATACCCTATCTATAAGCTATTTATTGCTAATAAAACCTTAACTTTAATTCATGTTATTAGACTATTATTTACTCTTTATTTGTGGGATTAAAATCAAAGGTTCATGAATGCATATTTTATTTTTCTCCAAGTGCATTAATTAATTTTTATGGTTGATATGATTTGGACACTTCACTAATAATTATTCAAATAATCAATATTGCACCATTTCTTTTCAAACAATTCAACATCTAATCCAAGTCATACTCTCACTCATATTAAATAATATGCTTAAGATTAGGAATAGGGAACCCCCCCTTTAGGATAGGAAATCATACCAAAAACTAGAAGTTAGGGGTGTAGGTTTTAACCCCGTACAAAAATTACCTGCATACAAATTCTAAATCACAGAAAAATAAATAATGCCAGAGTATAAGACATAAAACACATATACACAAAGATTTCCCACTGGATTCCAAAACCGAGACTACCAGCTTGATTTTTCATTATGTTCCTTTCAATGTTACAATACATATTTATACATGTGGAAGCATCCAATAACATGGAGTGAAAACCATCGAGTCCAAAACCATGGACTGAAAACCATCACGTCCAAAAAACATGTGCAAAAATCATGCACAAAACCATAGGTGGGTTTGTCAAACCTAACATAGGGTCCAAAAGCAAAATTTTTTGGGGCGCTCCCCGGACCCCATAAAGTGGGGTTATGGGTACCCCTCAAACCCCCTGTTAACTATGTGGAAAGAATATAACATAACCCAACAATCTCCCACTTGTTGTTTTCTTTCCACAGGGGGCCACAGGAGAGCTTAGTCATTTTTCCAGCCGTGAAACACCCATTGTTTCTCTACACCAAGAGAACTTCTCAGAGCTAACAGATTTTTTCAATGCATCTGTAGTATTCTTCAACGTGTCCACCTTTACCAGCAACACCTTTTTGTCTTCTATCATATCCCTCACAAAGTGATACTGAACATCAATGTGCTTTGTCTTTGAATGATAAGCAGGGTTCTTTGCTAAGAAAATTGCACTTTGGCTGTCATAGTCTATCCTTATAGCTCCCTGTACCAACCCCATACTTGAACACAATCTCTGCAACCAAACTGCTTCCCTGCTTGCATGAGTGGCTACCATGTATTCTGCCTCTGTAGTTGATAGTGCCACTACAGATTGTTTCTTACTCATCCAACTGACTGCACCTCCAAATAGGTTAAACACATACCCACTTGTAGATCTTCTCTGATCCAGATCTCCAGCCCAGTCTGCATCAACAAAGCCACGAATACCCAACACTCTGTCCAATCCTGGTCTTCCTTGGTAGCACAAACCATAATCACTAGTGCCACGCAAATACCTGAAAACCCGCTTCACTGTTGTCCAGTGCACCTTCCCTGGTTTTGACATAAACCTGCTCAATACTCCCACTGCATGTGCAATGTCTGGTCTAGTACAGACCATGGCATACATCAAGCTACCGACTGCACTTGCATATGGAACACGGGACATGTCCTCTTCCTCTTCTTGTGTCTTGGGACACTGTTCAGCAGATAACCTCACACCTACAGGAATAGGAACCTTCAGCGGTTTACTATCCTGCATATTAAACCTCTGCAATATTGTCTCGACATACTTCCTTTGGTTTAACCAGAGCTTCCTCTTTGCCCGATCTCTTTTAATTTCCATGCCCAAAATATAGTTGCAGCACCAAGATCTTTCATGTCGAATTTGGAGGACAATTGGATCTTCAAATCCTGGATAATTTCTTTGTCATTTCCAACCAACAACATATCATCCACATACAAGACCAAATAAATAACACGGTCACCAATTAATTTAAAATACACGTTATCTGCTTTGCTTCTGGTGAAGCCAAGTCCCCGTATAAATGTATCAAATTTCTGATACCACATCCTTGGTGACTGTTTTAACCCATACAGAGACTTCTTTAACTTGCATACTAGTTCTTTCTTCCCTTCACCGCAAAGCCTTCAGGTTGCTTCATGTAGATTTCCTCTTCCAAATCTCCGTGAAGAAATGCTGTCTTCACATCCATCTGTTCTATCTCAAAATCAAAAGCAACAGCAACAGATAAAAGTAACTTTAATAGAAGTTACCTTGGCAACAGGAGGAAAAAATATCACCAAAATCAATTCCCGGCTCCTGGGAATAACCTTTTGCTACCAACCGAGCTTTGTATTTCTCCACCTTCCTTCTGCATTTGTCTTCTTCTTGAACACCCATTTGCTGCCAATGGGTTTCCTTCCAGCCGGCAACTCCACCAGATCCCAAGCCTCATTTTTGTGCAAAGATGCCATTTCATCAACCATGGCCTCATTCCAGAGTTTTCCATCCTCTAAATCCACTGCTTCCTTCACAGTTCTGGGATCATCATCAGTAACAGACAAAGCAAAGTTTGAACAAAAAGCAGATGGAATATACCTTTCTGGCTGCCTTCTTTCTCGAGCTGATCTTCTCACAGCCGGAGTTTGTGGCTCTTCATCTTCTGATTCCTCCTCTACTACAAAGTCTGATTTTTCCTCCTTTAGTTCAAACTCTATCTTCACAGGTTCCTTTTGTTGGACTTCATGTTTAATAACATCTTTCACCTATCTGAACACCACATCTCGACTGTACACAACCTTTCGTGTGACTGGGTTCCAAAGCTTATATCCCTTTAAACCATCCTTATACCCAATAAAGATGCACTTTTCAGATTTACTATCCAACTTTGTTCGTTTCTCCTTTGGAACATGTACATATGCATCACATCCAAATACCCTCAGATGTGAAAGAGAGGATTTCTTACCAGTCCATGCCTCTTGTGGAGTATTTTCCTCCAATGCTGATGAAGGTGATCTATTAACCAGGTAACACTTTGTTTCCACCACCTCTACCAGAATTCCTGTCCTAACTCAGCACCATTGAGTATGATTCTTTCTCTTTCCATCAATGTCTTGTTCATTCTTTCTGCAACCCCATTTTGCTGAGGTGTATATGGAGTAGTCTTCTGCCGTGCTATACCACACTTCTTACATAATTCTTCAAATTCCTTATTGCAAAACTCTCCACCATTATTTGTTCTCAACACCTTTATTTTCTTCTTTGTCTGGTTTTCCACCAGAGCCTTAAATTCTTTAAACCTGTCAAAGAATTTAGATTTCTTCTTAAGGAAATATGTCCATATATTCCTTGAGAAGTCATCTATAAATGATACATAGTACACAAACTTACCCAGTGATGGAACCTTCACAGGTCCAAACACATCATTGTGAACAAGTTCTAATATCTGTTTCACCCTCTTACCACTAGAGGGGAAACTCACCTGATTCTGCTTCCCATATACACAATTTTCACAGAAATCAAAATCCAGAGAGCTATTACTTATACATTCTACCATACCTTTATCATGAAGTATTCGAAGGCCCTTCTCTCCAATATGTCCAAACCTTTGATGCCACAACATGGTCTTCTCTCCAGAGACCACTAGATTTTTTGCTCCACTTTCAGGAACCATAGAACTGTTGGACCCATCAAAAACCATGCTACCTTGCTGCTTGTACAAAGTTCCAATCCAAACTCCCCGCATCAATACCAGTGCTCCCCGAACCATATTGTAGGTATCCTTCTCGAACACTGTTTTTACACCTACATCACACACCTTGCTTACAAAAATCAAATTTCTAGCCAATGCAGGAATATGCAGAACACCCGGAAGTGTTCTAACCCTTCCACCTTGCAACTTCAACTTTAATTTTCTATGACCAATGATTCTAACCTTCCTATCATCCCCTAAGAAGACATCACCACCATCGTATTTCTCATACTTGCATAACCATTCTCTATGGGGAGTGAAGTGAAAGGATGCACCTGAGTCAATCAACCATGCCTCATGATCTACATGTGTACTTGAAAAAGCCAAGTACACATCCCCACCTTTATCTAAGGTGGTTTTCGCCTCTGCAGAAGGAGCATCATCATATCCCTTTCCTTTATCAGGAGCTTTAGATTTACAATCCCTTTTGTAGTGCCCTTCCTTTCCGCATTTCCAGCACACCACCTTTACAAATTTTCGTGGAGATTTAGATCTCCCTCTAGATTTAGATCTCCCACTCGATGACTTATTTTTGTTTCTATTCTGGGACCATCATCATACAAACAAGGCATCACCATTTTGTTCTCCATATTTTTCCGTCTCATCTCCTCTGTCAGCAGGGATGAGACTATTTCATCAAACTGCAGGGAAGTTGCATTGCTACCTTTTGCAATAACTAGACTATTCCACGAATCTGGTAGAGAACACAACAAATTGATGCACTTATCTTCATCTAAAATTTTAATATCAATAGATGCTAATTGACTTACCACAGTATTAAATGCGTTCAAATGCTCTGTCACCGAGTCTCCATCTTTCATCCTCATGTTATATATCTTTTTCCGTGGGAACAGTTTATTCACCAGAGACTTAGATTGGTACAAAGTCCCTAACTTGTCCCACAAAGCCTTCATCGTAGCTTCCCCTAATACATTTAGCAATATTTAATCTAAGACACACAATCATATTGTGCTCTTGGCCTTCCGACCCAACTTCTTCCATTCTTCATTGGACACTCCCATTGGTTTAGTACCTGGATCTACCATGATCCACTGATCTTTATCCACCAACAGATCCTCCATCTTGAGTTTCCAGAACTCAAAACTCTGAACATTAAATTTTTTCTATCTCTATCTTTCCACTGCTCACCATCTTCTTTCACCAACAGAATCGATCTCGCAGATCTCCCACTGAATAGGGCCTACCACAGGCCTGAGCGAAACCCCTCAGCAACAAAGGCGTCCCCTTGAAGCCAAAACAACTCCGATACCAAATGTAGGTTTTAACCCCGTACATAAATTACCTGCATACCAATTCTAAAACAAAGAAAATAAACAATGCGAGAGCATAACACATAAAACACATATACATAGATATTTTCTCCTGGATCCCAAAACGGGACTACCCACTTGATTTTTCATTATGTTCCTTTCAATGTTACAATACATATTTATACATGCCA
>APFE030957353.1:197263-214794 GCA_000404065.3 Pinus taeda | reverse complement strand
TGGAGGACCAAAAAATCCTCAGTGGGGAGGAATGGTCTAGGTGGCTCCAGACATGCTTAGGATTCAGAAGAGGGCTTAGAATAGCTCAAAATTAAAATTCCTCGAATTTCTTCCCAAATCGAAACCATATATTGTAGTTCTCATTTTCTCTGACTCCAACATGTGAACGGACACTCAAATCTGAGTTCGTAATCGTCCAATTTATTTTCATCAAATTTCAGGTCAAACTTAGGTCACAGGTGTGGCAGTCAACTAGTGAGCAACCAACCTGGCAGAGTATTGTGCGCACAAATTCCAGTTACTAGAAAAGGGTGAATTTGTCGAAACTTTAATTTACCCATGACCCTTATTTTCGGCGGATAAAAATTAGTTTGTTGTTTTTAATAAAAAACCAAAAATATTATTGGTGGCAGGGTGTTCACCCACCGGCAACCCCTGGAACAACCCACCACCCTCGATTGTAATGGATATAATATAATATATAACAAAAAATTGTATTAGGTGGGCAGGCCACCCCCAGCGAACCCGCCCAACCCCCGCCTGAAGTACTCTATATATATTAACACCCACACTGTAACGGACGACAACAACAACATAACTGTGACAATGTATAATCATTGCCAAAAATTTATGTGTGACTGTCACGTTAATCAACCGCCACAGTTACCAAACCGTTTCACTGATTCACTACTAATACAATGTTAAACACCATTTAAAAATGGAGCGGGTGGATTTTCAACCAAGCCTGACTACCCACCTATTCTCTGCCTCCACCAACGGCCCATGGGGCCTCGACTTGATATGTCTGTAGGAAAGATTGTATATAAACACAAACAAATCATTTAATGGGAAGAGGACCAACAAAGTAGCGGAGTTTCGACCAGCGAAACCAGGTGCGGAACCCTCAGCGGTCCAGATGCAGTGGAACCATGAGCAAGGGATCTACAAAGATGTTGAAAAGATTTCGTTAGAGAGGCAGAGGTGCCAGTGTCAGATTTTGACATGGTTATAGTTATTTTTGCATGTCTTCTTGCCAAGAGTCCAACCATAGAGTCTGTTTCCCCATATGAGCAATAGAAATTCAGGCATCCAGCAGCAAGGAATCTTTGTAGAATCTTGTGGAATCTAAAAGATTCCCTTGGAGGCTGATTTTTGACTAAGGCAGAATGATGCCCACTTTATAGTCATTTTTCACAAAATTTCGCAGGTAGCGCAATGGTGTGCTCACAATCTTCATCTGGGCAACGAATTTTTCAGACATCTTTAGGAAGGAATCTTTGGGGTAATCTTCAAGATTCCCAAGGATCTAGAATTTTAAGGGGTTGGAAAGGGGCAAGGTTTGTAGTCATTTGACACAATTTCACGCCATGAATGTAGCGGTGATGTATGTTTCAACAGCTAAACTTTGCATTTTCTGAACATCCCCGAGAGTGGAGGTAAATGATGCAGTTATGTCATGTCTTTATTTTATTTGCTGAGATTATGTTTTTGTAGCCCTGATTACCATTATGTTGAGGGATACTTGTATCCCACATCAAGTGAGATTTTTCTTAGCTTGTCATGCTGAAGGAGGACCCATTTGAATGAGAGTTCCTATAGGACGTATCATGGAGAGACATGTCACTCTTGTTGAGGGAATTTTCCCATATGAGTGAGAGTTCCTGAGAACGTCTCATGGAGATACATGCCACTTTGGTTGAGGGTATTCATATTTGTAATGACATCATCATCATCTTGCAGCATTTAATGAAGCGACCTCCCCACTCTTGATACCAGGGCCTAGAGACATAACCCACAAGGTGTGAACTCCATTATCAATGTGTATGTGTTCTTTGATTTGATGGTTGTTGTTATGTTTCATATTCTTTACAGTATGCAGATGTGGATTTTCATGCTCTTTTGAATGCAATTATACTAACATCACAGAAGTAAAAGATCTTGGATAATTTTGGTAGTTGAAGGGATCTGGATTAGAAGTTCACCCAAATTATGTGTTATGGTCTGCTTCCTGTGGGAGTGACCTTCTTTATTCAACGCAAAAAATCCCAAAGTTACAATGACAAAAGCCTCAATATGCTTCATCAAAGTCCCTCAACTACTACAACAATAGTGGTTTCAAACACAACCAAAATCCCCTTCTTTCTACTCCAAAATTTGAGTAAAAAAATCACCACTTCATAGAACATGAAGGCAAGAGAAAACACCACAAAAAAGGCTTATACTACAAAATATTTTACACCTTAATTGTTGTGGGCCAATAGTATACATTTTGATATATAAAATATCATAAATAGTGAACCCGTGATCAAGTCTGCATAGTTATGATTCTCAACCCCTCACAAATATCCAAAGCAATAGTTTTAACATTTGTGGTCCATGCATAATTCGACGTGGTGGAATAATGGTTGGTTTGTTGTAATAAGGGGGGAATAGGTCACACGATCAAAATCGTGGACCTTGCCATTTTATCCCACTCATAACAATATTAGGTTACATCAAGTATTTCCCATTTACATCACAACCTCCCGTTGTGACCCATTGTTGGGGTGCCTATGTGTGTTCCTAGGGATCGCAGGGTCAAGCCTCATGGATCCAACTACCAACCATATGAAATTTTAAATAAATTTACAACACTTGACTTTAAATACATTTCATTGCCTTGTTAGTTAACGTGTCCACTTATAATGTAGATGCTACAGGTTCAATTCACTAGCTTATCGTTTTCACTACTAGCCTCGAACCTTCTTAGCCTTTCGAAGGTTGTCATGTTGCAACCTTTGATTGGCCCACCTCAACCTCTGCCACATAACTTGTCACCGAATTCCACACAATCTACCAACTTCCACGTGTCATATCCAGGGCATGCCACATGTCATGTCTAGAGCCTACAATATGTCTGCCATGTCAACAAGTCGGCACACTTAGCACCACCATGTATTTAACCATACCGCATCAACTGCATAGCCAACAAACTTTGCCACATGTTCTCTGCTCATGTCGGCATGTTGCTTGTATGACTTGCCACATGGTTTTTCGATTGTACTAGCATGTCAGCATGCCACATGGTGCCTCCTGGTGCTGCCATGTGGCATCCCTATCCAATTTTTTGCTATTTCATGAAAAATTTAGAACACGATAACTTTTGTGAATGAAGTTTGCTTGAGGCTATTCGATTTGTCTTGGAAAGTTGTCATCCAAATTTGTGTTGCGGTTTCATTTTCACCAAGTTTTGATCAATTTGAATTTTGAGGCATTTTTGGATCCTCCTAGATCAATCCTCCCCAATGAGAAGCTTTTGGACCACCAAAAGGTTTTCACTCAAATATAAAGTGAGGGTACTGCCTCTCCACTTCCTTGGTATCTTTCCACTTTGTTTTGTGTACCTAGCTCATCATAACAAATTACATAAAAACTATGATAACTAAACCATATTTTTAATCATTCCCATTTTCCCACAACTATCTACATTCATTACTCCAACTATTATCCATGCACAACACATTAGAAAAAATAATGAATACAAAGATGTTAATGAAAATGAATTAACAACATTTTTTATCCTATTAACACGTTCACACAATAAATTCTCATTTTGTAGTGTCAATGTTTCCTGAAACACATTATAATTACATTCATATGCAACTATTTCATTCCCATGCTCCATATCACATGCTTTATCCACCTTTGCAAACATGAGTGGAAATGGTTTTGCTCGCATTCACAAGCCTTTGCAATTTCCCTATGGTTACTAAGGAGAGATCATCTTTCAAGTGATGAGCTCTAATAATGTACTCAATTTCATCCTTGAAAAGGTGATACATGTTCACCTTTCTGGAAAAAAATAACTTTCCTATCAAACAAGTAAGGTCTTCCAAGCACAATTCCACAAATATCCAATAGAATTATATATAGTTCAACCTCATCAACAAATTTGGATATGATAACAAACCTAAGCCTACATTGTTCTATTACTTGCAACTTAGCATTATTACATACCCATTTGAGAGGATAAGGTTTTGGATGCGGTGTTGTTTCCAATTTTAACCTTTTTAACAATTTCTTCGTATATCAAATTGGCTTGAGAACTAGTATGAAACAAGGTATCAACTTTTGTATGTTTATTTACAATCCTTGTGTGAAAAGACTGAATTCCCTTTCTTTCTTAAATAGAATAACTCAACTCATCATGAGAAGATGATATACATTTCAACTGCATAGTCATGATTTGTGTTTCATTTCTGGATTCAAACCCTAGATCTTGTTGGATTGTCTGAACCACATTCTATTGGCCCTTCCAATCATGGAACCATGTGGGCCTAAGCTCTGGATGTAGTCTCTAACAATGATCATCATTGTGACCTTCTTTTTTGAAATGAGAACAAGGAATTATTTCATCTCCCTTCTTCACAGAAGTTGTCCTCTTTGGTTTCTCCTTTCCTTTGTGTTTGTCTTCTTTCCATTGAATGGATTCCATAGAAACACCAACACCTTGTTTACGTGCTTCAACGTAAGTGTCTTACACACATACTTCATCCATTTTAGATGACTTTAACAAAAAATTGTATTGTGGATATACATATGAAATCTACCAATGTATTTAAGGACAGTCTCTTGTGTATGTAGTGGAAAGTTTAAGGCCAAGGCTTTTTTCCTAAACTCCTTGACAAATATTTACACCCTTTTTCCTTTATGTTATCGTAGAGTTTTCCATTCTAAAATTTCATTTTGGTTATGCGCTAAGGGATAAAACTAAATTTTCAAAGTTGAGGTGAATTCATACCATGAGGAAAGAGTCTTACCTTTTTGAAGCCTAGTTTCCCACCAAATTATCGCAATACCTTCAAGTCGAAGAGAGGCCAATTGAATTTTTACCTTGTCTTCAATAATTTGTTGCACTTGGTACTAGACCTCCATCTGGTGAAACCAATTATCAAAATTTTCAACAATGAGCTCACCATCATATATTGGCAAGTCAAATTTAACATTCAACTTTAATAATGGCTTCTTTGAAGCAATTTTCCATGACAAGATGGAGGTTGAGAATGAGAAGGAAAATGAGAAGAATGAGGACTTGAAGGAAGATAAGAAGGAGGAGTATTTTTCGAATCACTACCATTTCCTTCATCTTTGAATTTCCTCGATGATGCACCTTCTCTAGGCTCCTTCCATTCCCAATACATTTCTTCTAACATGGCCTTCATCACATTAAAAGCTTAAAAAAACTTTGCCTCAAAGTTAAATGGATTTCCTTCTACTAGAGAGGCCATCTATGTTCCTTGGGCTCCCCTCGAACTAATATCTAGATTTCATTTTGCAAGTGATCCTTCACCTCTCTTTAGTTTGCTCTTGGTTATCATGCACACTCACAAACCAATACCAATCCCACTTTGATACCATTCGATTTTGGATCTTTAAAAATGACTTAGTTTGCAAAAATGTTTAAGTTTGAATGATTAAACTTAGACTATCTTAAAGTATGAAATTATCTTAACCAAAAGCACATAAAAAAAGGACAATAAATTAGCAAAGAAAATGAAAAGAGACACAAACATAATTGTTAGTGGAGTTCACCCAAAACTATGGTCTATGTCTCTAGATTTGCTTCCTACGGGAGTGGACTTCATAATTCAACACCAAAAAACCCAAAATTATGATGACAAAATCCTCAATCTGCTTCAACAATGTCCCTCGATTGAGACAACAATAGTGGTTTCAAACACCACCAAAATCCCCTTCTTTTTGCTCCAAAATTTGAGTCAAAAAATCACCCCTAGTTCACAAAATATGCACATAAGAGAAAACACCACAAAAGGGCTTAAACTACAAAATATTTTACACCCCAATGGTTGTAGCATGATGGTATATGTTTTTATATATAAAATATAATAACCTATGAGACCCACAGTCGAGTTCACGGAGTTATGATTCTCGGCCCCTTGCAAATATCCAAAGCAACAATTTTGGCATGCAAGGTCCATACATAATTCAACATGGTGGCACATTGCTTGGTTTGTTGTAACAAGGGGGGGACATGTCATGCAGTCAAAATCGCAGACCTTCCCATTTCATCCCACGCATAATGAAATCATGTTACATAAAATATTTCCCATTGTCATCGCAACCTCCCGTTATGGCCCATTGGTGGGATGCTTGTGTGTGTTCTCAAGAATTGCAGGGTCAAGCCTCATGGCTCCAACCACCAACCATATGAAATATTAGATAGATTTACACCACTTGACTATAAAAACATTTCATTGTCCCATTATTTAACCTATTCACTTGGAACCCAAAGGTTACGAGTTCAATTCACGAACCCACATTTTCTCTAATAGCCTCAAACCTTCTTGGCCATTTGGAGGTTGCCATGTGGTAGCCTCTAATTGGCCCACGTCAACATTTGCCACATAAATTGCTAGACCAATGCCATGTAATTTTCTAGCTTCCATATGTCATCTATAGGTCCTACCACATGTCTTCCATGTCAAAAATTCTACAAACTTAGCACTGCCACATGTCTATGTCATGTCATCGCGTCTACATAGTCAACACTCACCACATCAGCTACATAATCACCTTCCTTTCCATGTGTCCTCTGCTCATGTTGCCACATCATCTTTATGGCATGTCATGTATCATCATGGACTGGTCCACTTGTTGGCCATACTACCATGTGGTGTCTCTTGGTGCTAAGTCATGGTAGCCCTATCCAACTTTTTGTTGTTTCATGTAAACTTTAGAATGCAATAACTTTTGCGTACGAAATATGTTTGAGGCCATTCGAGTTGCGTTGGAAATATCTCCTCGAGATTTTACTCATGGCATCATTTTCACCAAGTTTTGAGCACTTATAATTTTGAGGCATTTTTTGATCCTCCCAAATCACTTGCTTTTTCCTACAAAAGGAAACTTGTATTCTCATTTATATTAAAGGAAAATGCATTTTGTAATACAAATTTTCATGTTCATTCTCTTGAATTTTAAAATTGATCGAGAAAGTCAGTATTATCTCACAAAAATTAGCTGAGTGTATATGGAGATATACTATTGGGAAAGAGCATAAAAAAAATTAAAAAAATAAATAAATAAAAATAAAAATAATTAATTCTTGTTTTTTACACTCACTGAGTCATATAATGATCAACACAAAAGTCTAGTAATTAGTTCCATACAAAATGGTTGGTATGCTACATTATAGCTAATATAAATAGATGGATGAAATTAAAAAAAGGGCCCATCCGGATAGGGTTGATGGCATAAACAAAATTGCTCATCTCCCCAAAACTAAATCACCACCCATAATCCTGAATCCACGAGAACACCTTCTTTAGAAATTCGATCAATAGTCTCATTCCTTTCCCTGTAAACATGACAACATGCGAAGGATGTGAAAAATATAATAATATGTGGAATGTCTCCCGCAATATCAACAAGTAATAAATTCCTGGAACATTGGATCTTGTTAACCCAATTTACAACAACTAAAAAGTCCCCAAGCACTGAAGATGTGAAACTTATTTTTCAATAGTAAAGGAAATAAGAGCACGATAAGCAAGAGCCTCAACCAAATTATTTGTCCCCCTACACAATCCCATCTTCACATGATAATAATGGATTTCATTTAGATGCAGAATGAAACCCTCACCACATGTGGGAACCTCCCCTTAGGATGCACCATCAAAATAACCCCAAGGTCTAGCAAGATATATCACTCCGTGAATAATCTTCCTACCATGAGAGGACAATCATGTCTATGTAAAATGAGAGAGGATCACCAAACCCTCAGCCACAATTTTCTCAAGAAAGGATGGGGAATCCATAAAAATTGCCTTGTTGTGCACAGTCCATATACCCCTACACGGTATCAATGGATGCACCCTGAATAAGATGTGGCATGATTCTCCACCCATGCCTGTCATGTAGTTAAGAAATAAAAACTTGTCCAACAACAATGCAAACCCAAAATGGAAATGCATGTATCCCACACTCGCATAGCAGAGACAATGAATGAAAATGTGGTCAATAGACTCCCCCTAGGCCATACATAAATTACACCATCACGACCCGATTTTACACCAAAGCTACATAATATCTCAAGTAGGAAGTTTATTAGTCATAATTTCTCATACCAAGAGCTTAGATTTTTTTGAGCACCAAGATTTCCACAAGACACCCCAACACCAATCTGTGAATTGTCCCAGCTTGGATAAACTGAGGTGAATGTATCCAATATTTGTAGTATATATGCCATGTAGCGTAATAGCCCACACCAACTCACCCACCTAATCACAAAGCCTAATATGTGCCAACCGCAAGGCATCAAGAAAACGAGACCATTTTGATTTGAAAAAAAAAGAGGCAATTGTACATCCCTAGCATGCATCCAACCCTAACACCACAAAGTCATGTGCTCTTGAGCATCAATGTGAGCCAAACACAAAATGCCCCTATCATGTAGAAATGCAATAAGTGGTTGTGATATAATTTGGTCGTCCATGGATCCAGGCCACAAATCATAACCAATACAATGATCACGACAAAGGTTATGTCCATTACCAACCCTCCAAGCTAAAATAGTGACTATGAGATCAAAATAATGAAGGACTGTACGCCAAATCATGAAGATGGTATGCATCAACTTGTTTAGAATGTGTACCCAATCTTCCAAAGACAAAGGAACAATCTAGTTATGTATAATCACCTGCGTCCACAAGCTTAGAGTCGATAGAAGCCTCCATACACATTTAGCAGCCAAATATTTTGAGAATAAGAAGATATTTGTAAAACCCCAACCCCCGAGAATTTTTGGGATTGCCAATCTACTTCAGCGCACCAATGGCATAACATAATGATCCTTTGAACCTTCCCATATAAATTTGAAACAGAACCTCGAGATATGCTCTAGGATACCCTTAGGAATCCAAGCTAAAGACATATAATATATCGATATGGCTTCCAACACTGATTTAACCAGCACTGATATGTCAACCAGAGATAACCATTGAAAGCACCACATAGTAAGCCTTTTGTCCAGCTTGGCCAATAACCAATACCAATACTATTTTAAATAACAATTTGGTTTTAAGTGAAACCCCAAGTACTTGGAACTAACATCCAACTCCAAGATTTCATATGGGAAGATAATGTGAATGATTTCAATCTCCTGCCTTGCCAGATTTTGCATAACAATGGAGGACTTTCAGGCATTGATATTCATACCCATTGCAACACCAAATAAGCTCAGAATCTCCACAATTTTATGAAGATCAACGACAGATCTGTTACAAAAAATTAGAATATTATCAACAAATAATAAGAGTGTAATGGAAAACAAATGTGCAACCACCACTTCCTAAAAAACCCTCCTATGAGACCTTCGACCACAAGGATAAATAATAGTGGGGACAAAGGACACCCCTGACGAAGACCGCGTTGTGCCTTAAATAAGTGAGAGGCAGAGCCATTAATTAGAATAACAAATGATACAGATGTCAGGCATCCCACAATCTAATTGATGAAATGAACATCAAAGCCTACATGGGTGAGGAGAAGGAAAATAAAGGACCAATCAACCTGATCATATGGCTTAGATAGATCAATCTTGAAAACAACCCCATTTAACTTTAACATCTTGAAACTGCGCAAACCCTCTTGGGCGACCCCTATGGATTCATGAATTTGGTGACCAACCAAAAACCCAAACTTTTCTAGAGATTATCTTTGAGAGAATAGGTTTAATCCTCTAAGAAATAACCTTTGATATAACTTTGTAAGTGAAAGTACGTAAGGAAATAGTCTTAAAATCCTCAAAAGGGTAGGGTTGTCAACCTTTGAAATAAGGGTAATGAAGGTAGAATTAAAAGAACAGAGGATCTGACCATCCAGACATGACTCATTCACAACTTAAAGTAGATACAACCTAATAAACTTATAGAAGGAAGAGAAAAACTCTATATCCGTCCCATCCGAGCCTGGGGTCTTATCTTTTTAAAAACTGTTCAGGGTCACTTTCAATTCACTTCTATAACATCCCCAATTAGCTCCTGATTCTCTTCTTCTCCCACAAAACGTGGGAAGAATTGAGCCAACCTAACAGTGTCAACAACATTAAACAACCGTGGTGCATTAAAAATTTCTTTGAAATGATTTACCCCCATCACAACAAGACCCTCAAAATTTGACACCAAATTCCCTTCCTCATCTTTCATCCCCCAAATGGTATTTTGAATTTTGCTTCCCTTGACATATGAATGAAAAAAATTGGTGTTTTCGTCACCACAACCATCCTAATGACCCTACTTTTGAGTCGCCAAGACTCTTCCCGCTTTGCCGAAATCTCCTTCTTCCTTGCGATCAGTCTGTGAAAATCATTCTGTTACTCCTGAGATTGAAAACCCCCAACTCAAAAAAGGCCTCAATCTCTTGTTCAAGCTCCAAAAGGTCCTTGAACTCCCTCTTACACATAGATATTGCCTAGTCTTTTATCACTGATTTTATGTGTCTAAGGTTTTGAGCAAGTTTCCCTACAGTAGATACATCCAACCTACCATCATAAGGTCTCCAATTCCGCTTTACCAAAATAGAGAAAGACTCACCTTATAACCAATGTGCATTCATTCCAAAAGGACTAGCCAGTTTATGAATCATTTCTTTGATCTCCAGACATATAGGGAAATGATCAGATATGCCCCCCGAAATAGTCCATTGACAAATAAGATAAAAAGTTTGATGAGTAGATTCGACAACCAAACAATGATCAAGCCTCTTTGCAACTTGATCCTCCCCCACCCTTTGATTATTCGAGGTGGGTTTAAATGCATAGGGGGAATATCAATCAAGTGACAGATAGAAATTTTATGTGAGAAGTAATCAGTTAAGACATCTTGCCTCACCCGAAGATCCTAAGACTCTTCTTCTCCCATAGAGAAGTTTAAGTCACCACCTAGGATGAGGTTTGATGTGTGCAAAAGGGCCTTCTCAAACATCGAATTCCAAAAATCCCAACAATTTTCATGAGGCCCATATAAATTGATAAAAGTGAGAACTTGATCCAACTCTAAAGAGTATCCAATCAAACCTAGCCTCGATTGGACACTCCAATAAATTTTGGGCCTAATATTTCATGTGTCCCAACCCAAGGCAAGACCACCAAAACGATCCCTAACATAACATGCAATAAAACACCAAGAAAACAGAATAGATTCCAAGAATTTGACCATAAAATCCCCATCCCCAAGGGTTTCTTGAAGAAAAATAACATCAGGACTTTATATAGAAAAAATTCGTTTTAGGGCCAGTTTTTTGGGTGCACTAGCAAACCCCTGATATTTAAAGGATAAGGCATTCATAACTGAACCCCTTAAAGGAATTACATTACTCTAAGTGCCCCATCCATAGAATTTTTATGCCCTGATGTCAATTCCACATAGGCCTTTATCATGGCCAAAGATATATTTGATTTCCTTCCCCTCCCTTTTCCAGTGGAATTTGGCAATGTTATAAGACCCAACCCACGAGGAGTACCACAAGAACCTGAAATCACAAGACAAGACCACAAGTTGTGTAAAATGTATCCCACACTTGACTCTGCATAACATCTCAAAAGTTTATAGGCCTAAGGAGAAGAGTAGTTCGAAGACCCAAAGGGCATAGAAAAAGTGACATTATGTGAAGGGAAATGATGAATATTGACAAACTTAGACCCAGAAACCCCCTCCAAGCAAACATGAAGACTCATACATAATGATTCAGAACAATAATCAATATGTAAATTTTGTAAAGAGAGGGGGACCGAATTCCCAAGTTTCGAAGACATCGCTTGAGAAAAAGCCATCCCAGCCACAAACATTGAGGATTTAGAAGGCACCAGAGAAGGGCCCGAATTTGATAACATCATCGAGCTTGGAATGACTGAAACATTTGTCACAGTATCCTCTACCCATCCCTCGTCTAAGGTGGGATGCCCACGAGAAGCCTCTGCAACATCCCAATCCATCCTTTGCTTCTTTAATATATTACCCTCATGAGTTAGACCCTTGAAGGAGAGATTGTTTTTGTTGACCAAATGCCCAAGCTTATGACATGTTCGACACCTAAAGGAAGGCCTTTGTAATTGAGCTCTCAGATGCAAATAACATCTTTGCCAATGTTCATGGTGGCATGAATTTTTTTTTCGAAGATCCAAGCAAACTGGGAGCCTTGCAACAAACTTGTCCCATGTCTCAAGGAAAGAATAATCAACATCTAGGAAATGCCCTATATTGTTCCCCAAATTTGTGAAGCTTTGTCAGTTCCACATGTTGGAGGAAGACCAAGAAAATGTACCCACACTAGTATTTCGTCCATCATATCCTTCCTAGCATAAAAAAGGGGAGTCAAAAATTTAAAAATAACCAAAGTGAAGTCGATGTAAAACTCCCTTTGCAATGTGATCTACATCCTCCTTTGACTTAAAGGACAACTATATCCAACCCATGGTCAAAAAGAAAACATCAGAAGCAGCAGATAACACATACGTGATATGCCCATCTCACCATTCCATAATGGTATTTAAACCAAATTTCCGCCCACATTCGTGCCCTGTTAGTGTCAGTATTCTCTACCTGTCACGATTTATCAAATATTCTTTTACCAAGTCTATTAGGACTCTCAAGTTCAAATTTTATCATGTCACTAGGTTTTAAGAGTAAAATTTGGTCACTAGCTAGTTGTATAGGAATGTCTCCATTCTTTTGGAAAAATCACACATGTTGGTCGCCTACTTCACTCAGATGAAGGAATCATAATAAAAGGATGTTTTCATTATATCATTCATATTCATTACCATTTCACTTCATCTCATGTCTTCATTAAGTCATTAGGTTTCAAGGTCCATCCTCATTCCATGCATAAATCCAACATTAAATGAGTTGTGATAAGCAGCTCTTTGCATAAGTTTTATGAATCTTCATAAGTT
Organism: Pinus taeda; assembly: GCA_000404065.3. NCBI lineage: Eukaryota > Viridiplantae > Streptophyta > Pinopsida > Pinales > Pinaceae > Pinus > Pinus taeda. Next base: position 201,842 of record APFE030957353.1, on the reverse strand, counting down.
CTTCATGTTTGTAATCTCAAGGTTCCAGAAGAAGAAGTCACACTATTCAAAAAGATAAAGAGCAACTCAGGTTTTAATTCTCCAAAGTGGTCCAGTTTAAAAGGTGAAAAATCAGGGTTTGGAAAGGTATGTGGGGCCCATTTTTATTCAAAAAGGAATCATTTCTTGCCTATAAAAACCCAAAAGGTCCCAAACTTGTTTCATTTGCCTCCTAACCTCCTTTTTTCATTGAGCTCTCCCCTCCATTGGCGAAAAAACACGGGTTTCCTAGGAAAAATTGGTCAAAATTTGGTGGCGTTGTGCTTCAGAGACTGTGCTGCGCTTCTGAGGCCAACGCTGCGCTTTTGGACACTGTGCTGCACTTCCAGAGACTATGGTGCGCTTGTTCCAGAGTAGCTCGAAAATCATCCAAACTCACCCAAATTTGATTTTGAAGCTTGCAATCTAATTTCTTGTTGTCCTAAGCCTGTTCACAAGTAAGTATAATCCTTTTGCTTACCTTTTTCCTTTGGCAAGATGAATGCAAATGCAAGTTCTCTTCATCTAGGGTTTAGGTGAAATTTTCATGCTGCAAGCTAGTGTAACTGATTTTTTGGTTAGTTTTGATATTGAAAACATGTAAATATTCCACCTCACACCTTTGTATGTGTTTAAAACACCCTTTGATTCACTAAATAACCTATCAATCATCAAATTGCCTCGCCTTTACCTAAACCCTAGCTCATGCCTAGCATTTTGAGCAGATTTTTTAGCAGCTCCATTTTTCAATTTCTCCTAAACATTTCTTTCCCTCATTTCACTCCATTTAATCTTCATAAGTTGCTTGCAACCCCTAATCATCTCCTAAAATTTCCCTACCATCATTTCCTTTCCTCAAACCCCTCATTTCATCTTTTCACTCATTCCTCACAGTTTTTCCATTTTCCTATTATCTAGGGTTTCTACCATCATGGAGGGAGATTCTTAACCATCAGAGAGGAAAAAACACCATAAAGGAGGCAAAATCCTCAGTTATGAGCCTACCAACTGCAATGAAATCAACTCATCACCTTTCATCAAGCAGTGTTTTGAAGATGTAAATTTTCTAGAGTTTTGTAAGATGGTATGTGAAGTAGGTTTCCATGAACAATTAACTGATTGGATTGCCACTCATCTAAAAGGGGAAAGGGCCATCATAGTAGGGGTTGATTTTACATTTTCAGTGGTTGCCATTTCACTTGCTACAAGGATACCTAATCATGGAGAATATTGGTTTAAAGGTATGAATTTGGGCCTTGAACATTACATATCTTTCTTGAAATCACCCTACAATGAGACCCATACCCACATCATCCCAGTTAGATACATGTTGGAGAAGTATGCACCATTAATGAAGGTTGTAATGAAGTTTTTCACCTGTGAGGGAAGGTTTCGTAGATTGTATGCATATCACATCCGGCTTCTAATGCACTTTACAACTCAAAAACCTCTCAACATGTGTAATTATCTATGTAGAAGCCTTTTTAAAATGTCTGAGAAGGTACAAGTGAAAGACAAAGAATACTACCCAAGTCTTTTTCATCATAGCTTGATAAAGATTGTAGTTCTACATCAACTAGCAAAGAAGAATGTGGCATGGGATTCATTCATAGAAATAGCTTCGCAATGGCATGAAACTATTGTTTCAGTTCAGCATCAAAACATACCGACACAACAGGTGGAGGTAGGATCATCAAGCAAGTCAGTGGAGGTTCCTAAGGCATCTAGACCTGAGGTGACTAGAATATATCAAAGAGTAAAAAGGCTTGTGATTACTTCTTACGTTGAGAAAAGGGCCAAACCTTCTACATCAGTGAAACATGGATCACATGTACAGGATGGAGACTTAATTGAGCATGAATTTGAATTAGTGGACTTGCAAATAGAAAATGAGCCTTCAAACATGCAACAGATTGTCAAAGAGAAGGATTCTCGTATCAAAGAACTCACGCACAACATGGCAAGAGCAAGGTTTGTTATCTCCTTCCTTGAACAAGAAAACAATCAGCCTAAGGCTAGACAACTCATCATGGAGAAAGAGTAGTCTAAGATGTTGCACCAAGGCGGAAAAAGGAAAGCAGTGTTGGAGCCTAGTGAACATGAGGAAACTAGAAAACAAGTCAGGAAAAAGAGACCATGGACCAAGGGACTCAAAAAGGCATTGAAAGAGGAGAAATGACACAATTTGCTAGATGAAGACCTAGACATGGAGGACAAAATTGCATTAGAGATCAATGAGGATAAAGAGTATTGGCTAGATAAGGTCAATGACCACTTAGAAAACTTTCTTGACAAAGATAAAAGAGATAAGCAGTTATTAAGGCAGATGGCACATCATTATCAAACCAAAAACATGATATGTAACATCAAGCTCAAGCAGTTGAAAAACAAGCTAAAGGAAACCCTAAAGGAAAAAAATGAGAGGGATAACTTGGAGATGCTTATTGAAACATCCATGAGGGCTTGACATACATAATTTTGCATCTCATGACCAATTTTGAAGGATTTCTTAGCATTTTTGGTTTCTTGACTATTTTGGTGCCTAATTTAGAAAATAAGTTAATCGCAGAAGCATAACGCCTTGGCGCTGCGCTTTTTCCTCAGGCCTCCAAATTACAAATGGATTGAATTTTTGGAAAGCTAATGGCCTCCTCTCAAAACCCATTTCATCATATTTCTTATAGAGAGCTCAAATTCTGAGTAAAAAAAGAGGAAAAGGGGTAAAAAATCATCATTCTGCCACTCTTTTTTACAAGCATTGCGCTTCTGGAGACACCTTGGGCGAATGAGTTTTTGAAGGCCTTCCCATGGGTCATTTTCAAAAATTCAAGGTGTTCTAGAAACTAGACAAGAAAATATAGTTGACCATTCTTTTACATCCCAATTTTGACTTCAGGAAGGCACCTTAAAGTGGGATCAAAGTTGGCGTTGCACTTCTGCAAATTTCTGAGTTTTTATTTTAAATTTCACTGTGTAATTTATTAGTTTTCAGTTTGACTTGGTCAAACTCAAAAATCATGATGTAATTGAAATAGTTAAAGGTTATATGATGTGATCATGAAATAAATAGACATGATAGGTTGTTTTTTATGGTTTATTAGGCCTCATTAAGGAAGCAAAATCCAAAACAAAGTCTAAAGGAAGTGTTTGTATTTGACCTTCTCACTCTCACCTGTTGGTTGAGAGAATCTTGGAAACAGTTCCACCACCTAGGAATTCGACTCCTGAAGGTAGGGAAGTGTTTCAATTGATTCTATGCGTATCATTTCGCATTTAGAGAGAGGGGTTGGACTTTTGTGGAGAAGGCTTGTATCTTATGTTCTCTTACAGCTAATACAGGAGCAGTTGCAACTATATTTCAGGAATTCTTATTCAGCGAGTCTATGGTGTTGTTTTTTTTCTTATCAATTTATAATGGATAAACCATCTCTCTTTACATGCTTTATCTTCTTCATATGAATTTCCTTGCAGTTATATAGACATAAATCTTGAATTTAAGCTCTGTTTATGTGGAACTCATGTTTCTTTCTTCTGAAATTAATGAATTCATGCTTTCACATGCTCATTAGGTTCTCTTAAACTCACAAATCTACATTACATTAAAAACACTCTAAGTGCACCATAACACATTGATATCTAGCTCCTCTTTATACTTGTCACTGCATATTTGAAGCCTTGACCTAATTACCTGCTCTAAACCCTAGTTCAGCAAACTAAGAACCCTAAATTCACAAATACTCAAAACAAACTTGCATATCTAACCTAAAACCTTTTTCTTTATAGTTATTCATTGACAAATCCTTAGAGAGATCCCTCTCTGGTTCAATAGGGCTAGCTACTGAACTGAAAGTGGTTCGAGGTTACCTCTCTCGATCTCCTCCTCGGCCTAGGAAATTGTAGAGGATAACATGGCCCACAAGGGATTTCTCAGCCAAAGGTTCCACATCTGCCATTTCCACCCACATGCATGCCCCAAAATGGATTTCTCAACCAAAGCTACCACATCTTCCATTTCCACCTTGTCCCCACACATAGACTATAAGGTGCTGGAGTGAGATCCCCTTTTAATGCCTTGAATTTAATTTTTCCTTTGGAAGAAAGACCAAAGAGCCCTTCCTCCAAAATCTCCTCTCCAGAAACCCCATGCATAATTGCTTCTGACCCCACGAAAATACAAGGATCCACAATGGGCCCCACCTAATTTACAAAATATTGTGGAACCACTCCCCCAACATTACTGCCCACTGGATGAAAAGATGTCCCCGTCTAAAAATCCTCAACACAACCAACATTGTATAGTGGCAAAGGAAAGTTAAAAGTGGAGGAGTTGCCACTAGAGCTAGGAAAATTTAAACCCTCTCCATGAAAATCCCCAACAAGTGGTATGGTCAAGTCAGAAATCCCTTAATTTGAGAAGCTCGGAAAAGAAAAACAAATATAAACAAATTAAGTTTTTCATTCGTCTTACTTTATGTCATAGATATCCATATATGATTTATAGATATATGATTAATTTAAATAATTCAATTAAATTAACTCTTTAAAAACCAATCTCGTTTTT
>APFE030957353.1:179574-196631 GCA_000404065.3 Pinus taeda | reverse complement strand
CCTGACGATGAACCACACTGGTTGGTTCGAAACGCGTCGACAAAGGTCTCTTTCATGTGATTTACGCCGAAGCTCTTCTTATAACTATGATGAATCACAGAAGCCTCAATTCTACAAAAGAAAAACCTCATATCGATGCTAGAAGAGTGAAATTCCTTGATGGATGAAGGAAACCAACACAGGTGACCATCAGCATAAGAATATGACAAGTGGCATTAACATGGAAACAACTTGAAAACCCACGACCAAGTTTCCATGATAACCATCAGTTGGGTTCAAACTAACGTCTACAAACCCAATAGATTAAGAGATGAAAACCCCATTTGTAGAAACTCTCCCATTTGAAATAAAAATGGAACCCCTATTGGGGCTCACCGAGTCATAGTCCACCTGATCCATGTAATCCATGAGTGCCTCTCCGCACCTGCCAAAACCACAACAAATCTGGTCCTAGAAGGCCTGAAAATACCCACTGCAATAGTAAAAACCCCTAGTTAAAGCTATAAATGGAAACAACAAATGGTCCCAAAGAGTACCGAGGCAAAACCTCAGGAGTAAAATGAGAAAAACACCAGTCACATGACTAACTACGTAAAAGCAACAAATTCAATAAAAAAACCCCAAGGACAAGGACACTATCACATTTTGATCATCGGGAAAGGATAAGTTGGCTACTGGACCAATGCACAAGCATGAAAAACTGCAAACCTTAGGTGAAAACCCCAAGCACACTACCTCCTTCACCACCCCCCAACCCCCAGAATCACCTATTATGTAAATATTTTGGCTCAATCAAATTACATAAAACTAAATAAAATAAAATAAAATAAATAATTAATAGTTAAAATAAAATTGAGGTAAAATATTCAGTATACCATTGGTGGTTTTTGAGCTCTAGGTTTTGACAACCCATGGTATTGCCAATAATATTCTTATGTAAGAAGAAATATTATATATGTGTGTGTTTGCGTGTGTCTTAAACCATCCTAGATCCATCTTAACTCTGGATCTACCAAGCATTGAGAGGGATCAAATATCTTGAGGTCCAAACCTCTTTTAGTCTCCTTTAGAGTGAAAAGAGGTTTGATCCCTCTTGGCGCTTGGTAGATCCAGAGTTAAGATGGATTTAGGCTAGTAATTTTAAGGCATAGTCTAACTAATAGACAAAATGACTTTTTGGTTGAAATCTAACAATACAATATCTAGCGAGATTGTGATTTCTTGTTGTTTAAAATACACTTTTTAATGCATAAATGGATTCAACACCTTAAGAAACCCATGAGGCACTCGATCGTTGTAAATTAGAACACTTAAACTTATGGTTTTTAAAAATGTGTATCATATTTTGAATAAAATTTATTAGAAAAAATGCTCAAAAAGGGCCATTTGGTAAATTAGTTAAACTACACATATTTTTAATATAAATTATTCTGAAAGAAAAAAGTTTCAATATGTTTTTTAGTTTCACATTGAGATATCAAATGTTTAAATCGGTTATGCCAATGTTATTGTCTTGTATCTAGTCTACCACCTTAGAAACTATACTAGAGACAATTAAGTATGTAGTAAAAAACTAACAAAATTAAATTTAACGGATTGTGCAAGGCTTGAGAATGCCAAAAGAAATTGTGGCCCCACCATGGGGGGGGGGGGGGGGATACCAGTAGCAAGAAACAAAAATGGCATCCTTTGACCATTGTTGGAAATACTGAGAGGGGATGGGGGGGGAGCGTGAATCAATATTTCTTAGCAATTTGCACCTTTTAATTCTTTTCAGAGCATTATTTAAACTTTAGTTATTATTATTGTTCTTCTTCAAATAATCATAAACAATAATCCACAGTAGGCAACACCATACAACAATGTAGAAATATAAAACAGTGAACACAAATATTTTTAGGTGGAAAACCCCCTCTCGGTAAAAAACCGATGAACACTTCTTAGTAATTGTCTTCTTCTCCTCTTTAAAAGAAAAGTAATTATGTCAAGGTTTCAGCTACAACTAGGGGAGGTGTCAACCCCCTAATTCACAGGCTACAACATGTAGGATTCTACTAAACCCTAATACCCTCCTACAATTGAAAGGACACCCAAACACCCTGTAAGTCAGGCCGCAACCTCACGAGTGCCCCAACACTTTGTTTACCAGTTCTTGTCAGAGAGGATGCTTCGTTGCCCTATAGTTTATTATCCTCGACTAAAATGACGCCCCAATGCCTTGTGGTTGGTCAGCATCAACTGAAAGGGTGCTCCAACGCTCTGTGCAAGCTACAACCTACCCTAACACCACCCTAAAGTTTTCTCAGGACACAACCTGAAGGTGACTCCAATCACCTACCTTGCACCACCTTCCACCCTAAAGAGCCGACGGACCACGTTTCACAATTTTTAGACTCGATCCCCCTATGTTCTAAACCAATATAGGAAATTTGTAAAGAAAATGTTGTATATCTATCAAAACTTGGAAGTCGTTGACCATTGCATAATCAAAATGATCATTGCTCAATGTTGCACATCAAATTCACTATTCAACTGCACACCACTATCACTACACACATAAATCATTGCACAGTTTTTGGCTACCACTCCACATCACTATATTGAACTGCTTATAAATGAATAAGCATAAAGGCTCAATATACCATGTTTCTCTACTATACAAAGCTCGTGCTACTACAAATAATTTTGTACTCGTTTGCCACTTCTATCAAGTAATGGCATAAACAAAGGTACCTCAGGTCATCCCTATTGACCTACAATCAATGCTCTCAAGCTCTACCCTCCGAGAAATACCAGCATACGTGTAAACATTGTCGTTTAGTTGATCAAACATGATTGTCCATCTTTACATCAATTTCTACGACTGGATAATATTGCCTTCAACACTTGATGCCCTGCAAGATTACAATGGTGTCACTTGTTGCAGATAACATCAACTCTTATTCATTTAATAAGTCATAATCAAACTTTCAGTATACTTGTTATGCCTAGGTATAAGTATATTAAAGGTGAATGTCAAGTCAAAGTCAAATTATCAATCGTTATGCTAAATGTCATTACAATAAGACACATAAAATCAAGTCATAGGTCTTTGTCATATCAATGGTCATCGTGTCAACATACTGTCATAGATCAAACATTGAACAATTGTCAAATCAAGGTCATATCTAGATAACACAGTTAAGTAAGGTCAAGTTCAAGCATCACTTGTTGTCCATTAGATGTCAATGTTGTCACTATTAATGTCACAATCAACAAGTTAAGTCAAAATCTATGTCACTTATCCAAATGTCAAGGGTTTATGTTAAATTGTTATATGTCAACAATTACGTCAAGGTAAAGTCAAATTACATGCCATTAAAATAACTCTAGACCAAAAGATACAAGAATCTATTAGTAGGAGTCGAATAAGTCTTAGAGAAGACCTTCAGATAACTTATGTAAAGGAACCAAATATCACACTTTAGAGATATTTGAGGTTGCTTGAATCATTCCAAGTTTTACCCTAGCCATAATGGGATCACAAATAGTTTTCAAAAGGAGGTTCAAAATTTACTTCAAAGTCTACCCAAAAGGCCACAATTTCATAATTATGTTAGTCCTTTAGAATCCCAAAATAAGCCTTAGCGAAATAAAATGATGTCCCTCAGAAAATCTAGTGAATATTACCTCAGATTAGCTACCCAAGTTTGCCCTTGTCTTATGCACGAATTCCTTAGAAGAGTCACAGAGAAATTCTGCCATAGGGGGTTGAAAAATCACCAACAAACTCTAGGGAAAAAAAGACCTTGGGAAATTCAGCCTTGTGCCAAGATGTTGCTTATCAAAATAAGAGTCAAACAATGCTTCGATGTCTCAAAAAAAAAATGAGCTTGAAATAAATTTAAGGTATACTCAAAAACTTCAATTTAGACTTTGGATTTTCCTCAACGATGTCTCTTCATCCATTTATCCAAACCAGGCCACAAAAAACAAAAATTATCCAACTAATCCTTACATTTCGCTAGTTCTTAAGGTGTGCCCAAACCACAGGGCCGAAAGTATAAATGGGAGGACGAAAGGTTGTAATGCCTTATCTAATGCAAATAATGAACAAGAGTGAACTTACCTAAAGTGAAGTTGTTACCCTGCTCCTTAGTTAGGTCGAACTTCTTTCCTTAGGTAGGTCGAAAATTCCTTCTCATAGGTCGACGAAAATTTCAGAGCTCAAACCAGTGTGAGATGGTTGTTTAGATTTTATGTGATTTTAAGTTATATAGGTCCTTTTTTATAGTGTTATATTAGGCTAGTTAGGGGATTTTTAGTTGAACGTTGGAGGTGATATTTTAGGAGATTTTAATATCGTTGATTATTTTGACTTATTTAATTAGCATCATTAATATGTCTACTTAGGCCCTAATCAAAACCCATATACCTTTTTTAATTAGGAATTAAGCTAGTCAAGGGTTGACTTATACACTCAATAGAATAAATAACCCTTAGTAATTGTATTTAAATATTTGTTTTAAGGATTATTCTTAGAAATATTTTTAATTCTACTAGAATTTGAAACCAATGATTGGCTTAGTGCATTTGGTCCTACCAAGATTGTGAAGTCAATGATTGGTTTATTGTCTTTGGTTCTTGAAGGTATTCAGCATATAAAAAATGATATTTTGGTGAGAATCATTGTCATATATTGAAAATCATAGGTGAATAAGGTGTCATGTCACTACCCCTGGGGTTTTAGCCCACAAAACTAGTTCTTCAACTTCAAACTCAATTTTATCACAAACCATAAGGAACCACGGGGCGTACCACATATCAATAGAAACATTTCTTCGAGGAAAATCTAATGACCTAGATCTCCAACCCAAAATAAATGCTTTGACCCTCAAAAAAACCTCGGCAAAGTCAGGGTACATCCTAAATCCAAGGAACCTAAACCATAGGACTTGGGTTTTCAACCATCCAACAGTGGAGTTGCCAAATTGATGTAATCCAATAATTAATAAGAAACATTCATTAACCATTCGACATAAATTACTAGTGTTTTAAGTCAAATTCAAACCCAATTAACCCCATGGGTTAACATCAATGAAAATGCCATATAAAAATTTCCCCTTTTGTCATTGATGGAAACACATATAGTCCTTCTGTGAGTACAATTCCTCCTGACTTCATCCTTCATCTCCTTCTCAAGTTTTTCTCTCCTTTGACATTAATGTTAAAGGGTGACTCCCCATGACAATTTGTCTGCTTCGAGTGGACATGTCATTTGTTTATGCTCCCCCTAACGAGAAGCCTTCTTCTAATAATTTGTCAATGATGATCCCTATGCACCTGTAATCTTGCATGTGTTGCCCGTGACATGTTGTGCATCATATAAATTTCCTTTGGTAAGTATGATAACCTTTTATTAATTTCAATACTCCAATGATCGATCATTGCATACTTGTATCCTATGATTGCTCATCTCCCCTTAAACTTGTTATAGATCTGACATATCTGACTTGACGCTGCCATTTTGTCCATGTTGTTTATTTGGACCTGTGTCACATACTACTGTAATACTCCCCCTCTTCAAAATTGAAGGAGTTAACGAGTCGAATCGTTCAAAATAGTGAGTCACCTAACGAACCATATTGACTTAAGTCGTTATCTGAAGCAGTTGCTAATTCTCCACAACCTTTTACAAACCCTGAAAACATAACTGTTGAGACATTCTTACCTTCTTGCTCTTCATGTTCATCCTGTACCTATTTTCTTTTCCAAACCTTCTTATTCTTGTTTTCAAGCTTTTCATTCATGTTTGATTCCATCATGTACCTGCAGTGACGAGATATGTGTCCATAGTTATGACATTTATAACATTCCTTATCAGGATTGTACCTACACTCTTGAGCTATGTGTCTGTAATTATGACATTTGAAGCATTCAATGTCATCCATAGGATTCCATTTGGTCTTTGTCTCATGATCTTACAAACTTGCTTCTAGGGTTTTGCGAATAATGATTGTACCTGTCAAAAACTTCACAATCCCTAGCCATATGTCCATAGTTAGCACATAGAAAGCAATAACCATTAAATGAATGTATGTACCTAGATAATTTGCTCGAAGGCAGTGGTCCTTGATAATTGTACCTGTCAACAACTTTACAATCCCTAGCCATATGTCTAAAGTTAGGACATGAAAAACAATAACCATTAAATGAACGAACATACCTGAATGAGTTATTCTTCTTCAGAGGTGGTGTAGTCTTTTGTCATTTGTCATTAACTACTTTGGCATCATTCTTCGGCGTTACAACATTCTTCTTTGGTTTAGTTTTCTTCTCAATCTCATTGTGCGAAGATGTGGAGCTTGTACCTTCATCGATGTGACCCTTACATGTTCCTTTTGCCAATTCATTATCTATCATATCCTTAACCTGTAAATGGTATTTTTCTTTGAACATGTTGATCTCATTAAGCGTTGCATCCAGTTCTTCTTGAAACCATATTTTCAAGATCTCCCTTCTTTTTTGTGCCTTTTCTAACTGTAGCTTTAGAAGAGTTATCTTTTATGCTTCTTTGTTTATAACCTATATCTATTCCTTTTGCTTCTCATTCTCTGTCCTAAGCGTGTCTATTTTTGCAACAACCGTATCTAGTTCCTTTTACATGCCTCTAACTATATTCTTTTAATTGGCTTGTTAGGACTTTCTTTTCAATTTCTACTTCTCATACTTGTTTCTTGAGCCTATTAATCTCTGCCATGGCTACATCAAGTTAGTGTTGCTTTTTATCGATTTCTTTCTCGAGTGCATGATTTTCCGTCTTCATATTCTTCCATTTTGATTTTTCAACCTTTCTGGCTTCTTCCAAGTGTACTCTAAGACTGCTAATGATTTTCTTGGATTCTTCATTTTTCTTATTGAGTTTTTCAACATATCTTTTTGTTGTTTCCAATGATGCTTCTAGAGTTTTGCCTTTTCCCTTTGATTTTTAAGTTCTTTTATACCCTTTATCACTTCATTTTGAAATTCGATCTTACTCATTTCTTCAACTTCTTCAATATGATTATTAGGATCTACATGATTTTCAAGACCTATATCTTGACCTACATGCTTCTTTGAGTAGACATTATGGAGCCCTTCCCAAAGAATTTTGGTTGTTGAACATTGATCAACTTTTAATTTTAAGGAATTTGGAAGAACATTAAGAATGACGTTCATGGCTTTCGAATTGTACCTTTTGGATTTGTCAGTAGATGTGTCTCTAGAAACAAAATATTGTCATACATCATGAACTTGCAAACATACTTCCATTCTAGATTCCTATATCTAGTGATTATCTTCATCAAAATCAAGAATTGGTGCACAATACTGATTTTATTCATATGTTACTATACCTAAACCTTCTTTTGCATCCTTGGAATTCTTGGCAAATTGCTTCTTTGATTTCCCCATCTCTATGCTTTGAGATCTTCCTTCCAACAGTTAAGTTGTTATTGAAGGAACCAAGCTCTGATACCAATTGTTAGAAATACTAAGAGGGAGGGTGAGTCAATATTTATTAGCAATTAGCACCTTTTAATCATTTTCAAAGCATTAGTTAAACTTGAGTTATTATTATTGTTCTTCTTCAGCTAATCATAAACAATAATCTACAGTAGACAACACCATACAACAATGCAAAAAGATAAAATAGTGGACACAAAGATTTTTAGGTGGAAAACCCCCTCCGGGTCAAGAACCACTAAATGCTTTTGAGTAATTGTCTTCTCCTCCTCTTTAAAAGAAAAGTAATTAAATCAAAATTTCAGCTACAATTGAGGGAGGTGTCAACCCCTAATTCTCAGGCTACAACTTATAGGAAGCTACTAAACCCTAATATCCTGCTACAACTGGAAGGATGCCCCAATGCCCTGTAAGTTAGGCCATAATTAGACTAGTGCACCAACACTCTGTTTACTCGATGCTAATAGACAGGATTCTTTGTCACCCTATACTTTATCAACCCTAGCTGAAAGGACGCCCCAACGCCCTGTGATTTATCAACACCAACTAAAAGGATGCTCCAACGCCCTATGAAAACTATGACCTACCCTAGCACCACCCTGCCACCCTGAAGTGTTCTCAGGCCACAACCTGAAGGTGACACCAATTGTAACCTACCTTGCACCACCCTGCCACCCTAAAGAGCCAGCGAACCACGTTTCACAATTTTCATACTAGATCCCCCTGTGCTCTAAATTAATATATAGAAGTTGTAAAGAAGATGTTGTATATATGTCAACTCTTGGAAGCCACTAACCACTGCACAATCAAATCAATCACTGCTTAATGTTGCACATCAAATTCACTAATCAACTGCACATCACTGTCACCGCACACATAAATCATTGCACATTCATTGGCTACCATGCACGTCATTGTACTAAGTTTCTCACAAATGAATAAGCATCAAGGCTCAATATATCATGTTGCTCTGCTGTGTTAGACTACTCATTCTACTGGGAATAATGTTGTAGTCATCTGCCACTCCTATTAAGTAATGGCACAAACAAAGGTGCCTCGGTCATCCCTATGACTTGCAATCAATTCTCTCAAGCTTTGACCTCAGAGAACTACCAACATATGTGTAAACATTGTTGTTTAGCTTATTAAACCCTATTTTCCATCTTTACGTCAGTTTATACAATTGGGTGATATTTCCTTCAACACTCGTTGCCCTCCAAGATTACAATTGTGTCACTTGTTGTAGATAACATCAATTGTCATTCATTTAATAAGTCAAAATGAAAGTGTCAATATCAACAACTTAGAGGGAAAGCAAGAAGAGCAAGAATTGAATGAAAATGTAGGGAACTTGAGCATGATGATAATGAAGTATCGATATTGATGAGTTGTTCCTCAACCTTACATCGCAGTCAAATTGGAGAGCTAGGTGATGAACCCATCTCAATCCTCGTAAGCCATCCTTCCACGCCAAGCATAAGATCTCTGAGCTCATTGAGTCTATGCATAAGATTGACTTAGGATTGTCTCCTATCAACCATAGTTTTTTTGAGTAACAACTTCACATGCCAATACAAATCAATAAAATGCAAATAATAATTAAGCGGGCCTGTGAATTACCTGTGTCTTGAACCCAAGAGGTAATGACAACCATGACTTTTGAATCAAGTGTGACTTGCCTTTCATGACAAATTTCTTCTTCCATAAGGTAGATTTCGTCCTAAATGTCTAGAGGCATGTTATCGTGGAAGCTATGAGCTGAAAAATCTACTTGTAAGCATGCCCTAGTGCCCCCTGAATTGCAATGACTGCCACTTCCACGCAAGCAATGAGCTTGTTGATGAGTCATGGTTGCTGGTGGTAGTAAGATGTTGTAGATATTGAGACAGAGATGAGTGGGGAGTTGCATGAGACAACCATGAAAGAGAGAGGTCGTGATAATTTGCTAAGCATGATGCATTAGTGGTGTGCTCATAACCAGACATTCACCATTGAAAATAGTTGTTAGTGGAGGGGAAAGTCAATGAAGCATATGGAAGGAAACCCACCCAAGCAACTAAACAAGAATCTAGGTACATGACAGGAAAGGGAAACAACATGAGGAGACGTTAGAGGATGAGACAAATCTTGAGCCAACAACCAAGCACAATGAGTGTTGACAAGGTTAATCCTCTCCGTGGACAGAGACGATCCCTCTAGCCCAATTAGTGGGTCTACCAACTGAAGTGACAATCAACTAGAAATCTTCCTATGTTATAATTGAAAAGTAGAATGAAAGAGATGACCTACCTCGTTTTGATGTTATTCCGACTTCCTTTATTGAGGGCCTCGAACCGCTTGTGTCGCAGACTTATTCTTGCTTCTCTCGGCGTTTATGTAAAACCAAAGACTTGATGTTGAAAGGCTCTCCTTGGGTGGTAATCCAATTCCAAACCAAGAAACTCTCCAAGCACTCCTCCAAGTCTAATGAATAGCCTCTAGGCACAAGCTTAACATAAGGGTGCAAATAAACATAGACCAATCATTTGGGAATGGGAGAGGAGGAATTTATAGGTGGGGAGAGGGAGTTAGGACTTCTCCAAAGATAGGATCAGGCCCACATCTCAAGGAGGTAGCTCATACGGATAAGATAAAGAGGTCAAGTTAAGAGGATTTGACCTCATCTATGTGAAACCCCCTCCATCTCATCGCTTTGGAAGCTTCTAGATCAAGAAGCTTCTCATCTTCTTTTGGGAAAATTACCTTTTGGGATCATCGCAGGTATGCAAGGGAACATAGCAATGCCATCGCAGGTCAAACATAGTGCAACAGGTGACCATCACTGTTTTAAGCCTCATAAGAGCGATGACTCTCATTTTAGGGTTTTAAGAGTTATTTCTGTAGGGAAAGCTCAAGAAAATTTCCAAACAAAGTCTTAGGAGGGACTTGAGTTATATACATGGATAAATATATTGTATAATGGTCATGTTTCAGGCACTTCGAGGTATGTCACAGGGAAGTGGAGGAGGTGTGACAAAATATCGTGTAACAAGGATCATATTAAAGTAATCCAAATCCACATAGACATGTATGTAACAATCATGGCAAGGGCTTCTTACACTTTTTTTTTGGAAGATTAGGGATCGCTCTGCGACCTGCGAGCCTCGGCTCCCGCCCTTCTGCAAGATCCGCACTTCGTGGGCTCTGAAGTCTGCGGCTGTGCTCGCTCTCTGCGGCATCTGCTCCCTGCGGGCTTGCCCGCAGAAGGCCTGACTCTGATTTGCGGTCGTCAGTTGAAGCATTGGGTCCTTTGGCTAGGGTTGGGCTTCTGCTTCGTGGCTACCCCTGTGGCGGCCGACATCAGGCCAGATCCTATGGAGACGTAGGACCAATCCACGGATCCGCCCTCTGATCCTGCCTTTGATGCTTTCAACCAGCTTCTGGCCGGTTTGCCTCCGAAGAAAAGAAGTGATGCTTCAAAATTCATTAATAAGCTCGATGAAATTCCTAAGATCTCTCTGCCTCCGAAGACCCCCATCCAAGTAGCTTTATCTCTGGTTGATCGAGGCCTCATTGGCCAATTCACGGGACTTTGGCCTTCTCCGAAAGCTACTGAGCAATGGGTCAATAGGAACTGGACTCCTCTGATCAAGCAAAGTGTTACCTCATACTTTCTTGGGCGAGGGTATTTCCTTTTCGAATTCACCTCCAAAGAAGACAAAGATTTGATCTTCCAAAATGGGTCGTATTTCATGGGCCCTCAGGGCCTCTACCTCAATAAATGGACTCCGGACTTTGACCCGGCAGTTGATGTTCCCAAGGCTGTTCCGGTGTAGGTTTGTCTCCCAAATTTGCCAGTTCATTGCTGGAACTGGGACTCCTTGAAGCACATTAGCAACTCCCTCGGGAAATTCATAGATCGGGCAAATAACAAGGATCAGTATGACTGTGCTAGGATCTGTGTAGAGGTAGATCTAGAGGTGGGTCTACCAGAGGCAATCAAAATCAAAGTTGGCAGCTGATCTCATGTGCAGATCTTGGATTATGAACAACTACAATTCAAATGCAGGAAATGTCACGTCCATGGGCACTTTGCCAGAAACTGTCCGACCAATGCAGAGCTAGAGAAAGGGAACGAAGAGGGTTGGAACCAAGTCAAGCGAGTAAGAATCAACCACAAAGGGCAGAAACAGGGTGGACCCTCTGGCAAAGGCTATCCTCAGGCTAATGTCCAACGTCCCCCTCCCAAAAAGGCGCAAGAAAACAAATTTGATCCTCTAAGCCAACCGACAGAAGACACTCTGGAGATAGAGACCCAAAAACCAGTCTCTCCAAGTAAAGGTTCTCCCTCAGCTTCCCCCAAAGAAGCTGAAAATCCCAAAGGCATGACTTTAGAAGATGAGGAAGAAGAGCAAGAAACTGATGAGTCAGAAGAGGAAGGAGAAATAGGAGAGTCCCGAACTTCGGCAAGAAGATCTACAAGAGGCCATAAAACAGACAAGGAAAAAAGAGAGCAGCAGACTTACAAAGACAAGCTACAGGGCAGCCAGCCAACTCTGGAAAAACTGCTAGCCTCAAAACCCAGGATGTTGAAAAATCAGCCCCAAGGCTCCAAGGGAGCCCACCATAAACATAAATAATGAAGGTCATCTCTTGGAACTGCAGAGGTATGGGGAGTAAAGTTAAGGAAGAAGCCATAAGAAACTTAATAAGAATAGAAACTCTAGACATACTTCTCGTCCAGGAGACTAAGCTGGAAGACATAATCTTTCTACAAGCAAGCAAAAATTTGTGGTTTAAAAGTGAAGCAAGAGCAATCTCTGCCAGGGGTGTCTTGGGAGGGATTAGTACTCTATGGAACGCCAATAAATATGCAGTCATCTTTGAGGAGCAATACTCACTAGTTGCTGCTGAAAATGCAGAATCTGGACACTAAGGAAATCTTTAGACTCTTCAGTGTATATTCTCCAGTTAATATCCAGGAGAAAAAGGATTGTTGGGATTCTATAAGGCACCAGGCAGACTTGACAAATCTGGAAAATACAATCATCGCTGGAGATCTCAACCTCACTCTTCATTCATCTGAAAAAAGGGGAGGCAGTGCAGTCCGAGATCCGGCAAGGGAATGGGCGGAGGATCTTTTGCAGGATTGGGACTTGCTAGACCTCAAGCCTTCTTCCGGTAAGTTCTCTTGGTCTAACAAAAGAGTAGGTCCTGGCCATATTGCTGCCAGATTAGATATATTTTTCATTCAAAGCTCATTCATGTTACTTGGTTTAGAACCCAAAATGCACATTCTTGCTAGCAGTGTCTCGGATCATAAGCCCTTAAAGCTAGAGCTCCTCGCCCATCTAGATCTAGGCCCTATCCCCTTTCGATTTAGTCCCCTCTAGGTCAAGGAGCCTCTTTTTATGCAAAAAGTCAAGGATTGTTGGAGCCAGCCAATCAAAGGTTCACCTTTCTTCATCTGGGAGGAAAAGCTTATAAGGGTTAAAGGAGTTTTAAAACGTTGGGCCAAATCCCTGTCTAATCCTGTTACAGAAAGGAAAGTCATTAAAGCCTCTCTTGTCTCTCATCAAACTCATATGGAGAGCGCTACAGTCACAAAGGAGATGTTAGATCAAGAAACTCAGCTACAACAGAGCTTCCATAAGGCCTGCTTAGCTGAGGAAGAATACTAGAGATTAAAATCTCGAAATCTTTGGCTCAAAGCAGGGGATAGGAACACGGGTTTTTTTCACAAACAAGCCCAAGCCAGGAAATGCTTCAACACTATTTCTGATATCAAGGAGGATAATGACACGCACAAGGACTTTGCAGACATTAAAAAAGCAGCCTTCTCTCATTTCCAAAACTTGTACAGTGATGATCAGGATCCGCTCCAACACCTAGAGTTGCTAGACAATATCCCTCCAGCAATCTCTCCTCGTATGAATGGGATTCTAGAGGCCAAAATCACTAAAGAGGATGTTAAAAAGGCCCTCTTTGATATGGATTCGGACAAGGCCCAGGGGCCAGATGGCTTCTCCGCCAGGTTTCTCCAAGTTTGTTGGCTGATTATTGAAAAGGACCTCCTCAAAATGGTACAAAAGTCTCAAAATACTTAGAAAATAGGAGGCAGCACAAACTCCGCTTTCTTAGCCCTCATTCCCAAGGAAAAAGGCGCCAACAACTTCAGCAGATTTCGTCCGATTTCCTTATGCAACACTGGGTACAAGTTAATCACTAAAGTAATTGCAAATAGACTGAAGCCCATTCTTCCTAGAATAATTCCGGAAAATCAAGGAGGCTTCATCCAGGGAAGGCAGATTGTGGACAACTTCACTCTCGTTCAAGAGGCAATCCATTCAAGTCTTCTTCGAAAAGAACAAGGTATGGTGATCAAACTCGATTTAGCAAATGCCTTGGATCAAGTAAATCATAGCTTTCTTTTAAAAGTCATGTGCAAGTTTGGCTTTGGAGCAAATTTCATAAAATGGATTCGGGCATGCATCTGAGAGCAATGGATTGCTCCTCTTGTAAATGGAAGAGCCACTGATTTTTTCAAAGCCTCGAGAGGACTTAGGCAGGGGTGTCCTCTTTCCCCTCTACTATTTGTCATCCAAGCCTCTGTTCTCAGCTTTCTGTTAGATAAAAAGATGCAAGATCAAGAAATCAATGGACTGTGTATTGCAAGAGGGGTTAGAAGCATAAACCATGCCTTATTTGCGGATGACACACTGCTTTTAGACAATGCCTCTCTTTCCTCAGCCTCTAAGTTTAAAGCTGTTTTGGATGATTTCAGTGAGGCCTCAGGCATCGCTGTTAATAAGAATAAATGCCATATCTTCAGCTGGAACACTTCTCCCAGATTACTCTTTGCTATTTCTAGATGTCTGGGCTTTGCAGCCTCCTCTTCCTGGACCTCTTTCAAATATTTGGGCCTCCCTGTTTTTCATAAGAGACTTACAACCAAAGACTGGCTCCCTCAGCTTGAAAAATTCAAGTCTAGGATCCAAACCTGGGGCTACTCCTAGCTCAATGCTACTGACAAGTCTGTCCTTATAAAATCCGTCCTCTCCAACCTCCCCTTATTCCAATTTGCTGGACTTCTTGCCCCGGTAACCATTCTAAAAAAGATGGATGAGTTCATGCGCAGGTTCTTCTAGAAGGGCGGAAAATAGAACGAAAAGAAAATTCCACTCATCAGCTGGGAAACCATTTCCAAGCCATTGTGTGAGGGTGGATTGAATTTTAAAAATATATGTCAGCAGAACGTGGCTATGGCAGCTAAGACTATCTGGAGGATCATTGCACCCAAGCCTGGCTGGGCCCAATTGGCTCTATGGAAAAAATATTTCAGAGGTCCTCGTTTAAGCTGTTTAGAGAATGTGATCCAATTGCCTAACTTGCCTTTCCTCAAGCTGTATGTCAAAGCAGCCCCATTAATCAAAGCGCGCTCCTACTGGATCCCTGGAAACGGCAGAAAGATCAACATCTGGACTGACAAAATAATGAATATGGACCCAATCGAAGACAGAGCCTCCATTAGAGCGCTGCGTTGCTGGATGGACAGAGAAGGGCTGTGCTCGCTGTGGGATATCTCTCTCTAGAGTGACTCTGTATGGGTAGGCTGGAAACGTATTGAGGTGTCGTCCCACCTGCTCATTGAATGGTCCACGTTGCTAGATCTCCTCCACGGCCTGGCACCCACACACATGAGGAAAAAAGATTCGAAAGGCTGGGGACCGAATGACAGAGGATACATTGTCTCCATAGGATATACCAAGCTAAATGAGAGGCCTTACGTCCCCCCTGACCTAGCACCTTGGCAAGGAATCTCGCATATTCCCTCATGGCCCAAGGTCGACTTCTTTGCTTGGCTTCTCTGTCATGGACGAATTCTAACATATGGAATCTTGCAAAGGAAAGGATTCCATGGTCCCTCCATATGCTCGATGTGCAAAGAAAATGCAGAAACAACAACCCACTTAATTCTTGAATGTAAGTTCTCCAAGCAGATCTGGTTCTCCTTCACCCACAATTTGGATCCCAACTTCCTGCTGCCTTGTTCCACTGCTGAGCTTTTTTCTAATTGGGCAGTCAGATACCCTGGTCTATCTCTTAAAAATCAAGTAATTAAAGCAGCATGGGCTATCCTTCCAAAGATTATTTGTTGGCAGATTTGGCTAGAACGAAATAGAAGAATTTTCAGAAGCACTAATCAGAACAACAAGGCCTTAGAAATCAAAATTAAATGCCATATAAAGGAGTGCTTGAATGATATCAAAGACGACTCTAATCTCATCCAACCGGACATTGCTTGGGGTTCACTCCTCAACTTGCAATTTCAACCAGCAGTCAGAAACGCCCTCCCTCTTAAAGACTGGCAAATAAGAAAATCTGAAGCTGACCTTCAAGACTGGCTCAAATCACATTCAAGGCATTCTCTCTTCTTTGATGGGGCAGCAAAGGGAAATCCGGGCAAAGCTGGTGCAGGAGGTGTTATTGTAAATCCATTTGGGGAAAAAATCCATTCCTTCGCTTGGGGGCTTGGACATTCATCCAGCATTCAAGCTGAGGCTCTGGCCCTCTTTCAAGGCCTCAAGATCCTCAAAGATTTAAATATTAATGAAGCTAATGTTATAGGTGACTCCCAGATCATTATAAATGCAATGATTTCCAACTCCCCAGCGTTGGACCTTAAACTAGCAAGGCTGATATCCAGAATCAAGGGCCTTGGAAAAGCTTTTCAGAAGCTAAATTACTTTCATGTGTTGAGAACTCTTAATAAAGAGGCGGACAGTGAAGCCAACAAAGCTGCACTCCTCTCAGCCGGGGTCAAGAAGAAAGACGAAGAAGAAACATGGGAACCCATCCCATAAGCTGATTACTGCCATGTTTTACTGCTTGCTTTTAAAGAAATTTGTTTGTATCTCCAAGTGGGGAAAACTTTCAGAAATCGAAAATATAGATCCCATATCAAAGAAGAAGTCTTCAAGCTTCAGTGGCATTCTCATTCATAGAAGTGAGATGCACCAGGACACAGACGTCCTCTATGTAACCAGATTTTCGGCATTCAAACCAAGAGGAATATAAATACCCCATAACCGTTTCTGTCAAAAAAAAAAAACAATCATGGCAAGGGACCTTTACCTCCCTCGTTGGGAGACAAGGTCCCATAAATTTGCATTTAATTGGTGGCATGTGTAGGGGAAAGGCAACAAGAGGGTGCATCAAATCCATGGGCACATTAAATTCACATCATAACACCCCCATCGAGGAAGTAAGAAGTTACAATATTAAAAAAAATTGATAATTATTATATATTATTTTATTTATTTATTTTTTATATTTAGAGGAATATGTAATTGTAATGAGGTTGTACTTGCATGAAATATGATCTATTCCTACCGTTACCACTATAATCTCTAAGTGAGCCCATATGCACCCCCACGCATGTGACATGAGGTTGTTTACAACTGTGAATACTATAACCTCTGTATAAACTCATACAATCCTCACCCACTCTTGATAAAGTAAATCAAAAAGATTTGAACCTTAAACCAAATGCTTTAAATAAAACTTTATATAATAACCATCACTAATAAAACCAT
>APFE030957353.1:135299-176799 GCA_000404065.3 Pinus taeda | reverse complement strand
ATATTTTATTGAGGTTTTTTCAATTAATTTTAAAATATATAAATTAAAGATGTTCTAATAAAACAAATTAAATTTACAAGTTGTACTTTTAAAATGTTAACATTAATGTGGTATATTTATAAAAAAAAGAATATTTGATATTTAGGGTTGAAGTTAATGTGATGGTTGCAAATAATTAAATTAAATTAGAACATTATAATTAGGACAATATAACATTTGTTACATACCAAAAGTGACAATCTTAAGATATCCCCGATGTCCCACTTGAACTTATTGACATACCTATTGCCATCTTAACAAGCAAAAATAGCATAGCCATGGTTGTGACCATCTTTTATAATAATTTCCTCTTTTCAATATCTTGGCCCTTTAACCATCGTATTTCTTGTTACTGTCAGCCTTTGAAGCCTTCCATCAGTGATCAAATATGCTCTTACAAAGTGGTCTCGGGGTGTCAAAGTCAAATTTTGTCATTTCAGTGAGTCTTCAATTAAAATTTGATCACCGGGTCTTAGGTTTAGGATTTGTTTTCCAAAGTTTTCCAAGTCTCGATCCATGTCACCATTCGGTTGAGTATACCATCATTCAAAAAGTTGTCATTATCATTTCAGGTTCCAATGGGTCATTTTACACCTTGTTCATGCTTCAGTTGTACTTGTGGAAGGCCCATTTCCCTCTCTTAGGGTTTTGAAGGTAATTTTTCTTGGATGGCCAAATGATCAACAAAACTTGTATCCTGATGCTTATACACCTTCCCCTATCCTTAATATACCTTCTTAAGCACTACCCATCATTCATATCCCTCAAATTCATGATTTTCCCACAAACCCTAGTTTGTTGCTACAATTTGACAATTTTCTAGGCTAGGCTTGTGTTTTGACCTTTTGGACCCCTTCCCGTCACTCAATCTTTGAAATTCCACTTTCCCCTGATTCCTAACATCCCTCTCTACTTCCTAAAATTTTCTCAAGAATTTAGAAGCCCCTCATCCCCTTCATTTCCCTTCATTTCTACAAATCCCCTATTCCACATATCGGGATAAGTTTTCTTCAAACTATGTTTACGAGCAAGAAAAGATGAATTTGACAAAAGTGAGAGAGTTTTTTGTCCATCATTTACCCAAGAAGAAAAACCTCTTTCAGTTTTTCCACAGGTTTCATGGATTGGAAGAAATGTTGAAAACATCATTGGCCTTAGGAGGATTGATGCACTTCTGGAGTGACCTTAGGAAAATCAAGATTTTACCTAGCTGGGATGTTCAAATGACTTGCTTGATGATTTAAATGATATCTAGACAGAGATAGATTTCAAATGAGATATCATGAGCTCAATTTTGAGTTGAGGAAGACTTTCAAAAGTTGACTGCAACAGGACTATGCATTTAGGCAGCCTCATTTTGCACATTTTTACTAGTCTTGGGAGATTTGACTTTTGACAGGGCAAATGAACTCCAATTTGAAAAATTCAAGTTGTGTTGGAAAGTAGACTCAATATGATTTCCAACAAGCTATCACATGCCCAATTTGGACACCAGGAAGGCTTTCAAAATTTGTATGCAAAAAGGTGCTACGCATCAGGGAGGCGCTGTGCATCAGAGGGTCGACGCTGCGCATCAAGCAGTTTTCTCCAGTGTAAATTTACACTAGTGTTACGCATCAGAGAGGCGCTATGCATTGGGCAAGTGGCGCTGCGCATTGGCCAGTAATGCCTCAAAACCCTCAAATTTCACCTCTAATCACTCTCATTGCTGCATTTCACTCCTACAAGTAAGTTATCATTGTTCTTGAGCTGAATTTCATTTTCTACATGTGTTCTTCATGAGTTTTGCATTTTGAAAATCAAACCCTAGCTTGTCTTCATCATTTTCCATTTCATTGTACAACTTTCACTCCATAAGCAAAACCAACATCATTTTCCCCTTTTCTATCTTACATTGCCCTAAATCAATCCATTAATCACATTTTCCATATCCCACTCCCCTAAGACAACTCATTCCCTTCATCAAACCCTAAGTCCCTTCACAAAACCCTAATTTTCCAAAACCTATCCCTTTATTCCCCTACTCCATTTCACATTTTCAAAATCTCTTCATACTCATCTTCTTTGTCCCCACCCATTGTCATTGTTCACTCTACCATCATCACATTACAT
This sequence comes from Pinus taeda, assembly GCA_000404065.3. Classification (NCBI taxonomy): domain Eukaryota; kingdom Viridiplantae; phylum Streptophyta; class Pinopsida; order Pinales; family Pinaceae; genus Pinus; species Pinus taeda. The sequence goes on along the minus strand of APFE030957353.1, from coordinate 174,648 downwards.
CATTAAGACAAGCATAATGGAAAGAAGTAGTGAGTATGATTTTGAAAAGGACACCCTAAGTGACAGCTCTAGGGAAAGGATCTTGCAGCAGCTTGACAAAGGAAAAGGAAAGGTTATAGAGGAGGAGCTTGGTGATGATGTTGAGAGGGATTTTCAGCTTGAGGAGCATGATGATGATGTGCCACCTCATCACACTCAGGTAATTGATCTTGACAGCCCATCCTTAGCTCAAAACATGCTTTTGAAAGAGCAAGAGGATCATATTCATATGTTGAATGATAAAGTGGCTAGAGCTAAATATATTATCAACTATCTAGAGCAAGAAAACAAGCAGCTTACCGACAAACAAGAACTCATGGAGCTGCAAATCATCAAAGAAAACCAGCAAAGGTCTAAGAGGGCAAAGGACAAGTTGACATCCATTGAACAAGAAAATGACAGGGAATATTTGTTGGAGAAGGTGAATATGCACTTGGAGAGGTTACTGGAGAAGGCAAACAAAGAGAAAAAGATGCTCCGCCACATGGCCTACTACTACCTAACCCAGAACAAAATCTGCAATAAGCTAAATTAAGGAGAGCCTTGAGGGTCAAGAAAGAACAAGATAAACTCAAAATCTTGGCTGAAGCTTTATTAGCTCAGAAAAGCACTTAATATGGTTGCTTCTTGCCAAATTTGAAGAAATTTTGAGAAGTTTTTGTCATTTCACAATTTTGTAATTAAAAACACAGGAATTTTCAGCCGATGTGCAGCGCCACCGGCGCTGCGCATTGAGTTGGATCAGTATTTTGCAAAATGGCTTGCATTTTTGGATTCCTCATGGAAAAATAATGAAACCCAGAAAGTTTCATGAAATTTGGAGAAGATCTGGGTCACCAAAAGGGCAAAAAACACCTAAAAAGTGCCATCTCTGCCACTTTTTGGATTCACAGGAACCAGTCTTGGGAGAATCCACTTTTGAGGGGAAAATGACCTCCAAATCAGAAAATTCAAAGTGTTCCAGAAATTAGACAGGCATGGCTTTCCAACGAGCTATCCTGCACCTGATTTGGACTTCGGTAAGCCTTCCAAAAGTGGCCTAGAAAAAGCACTGCGCATCAAGCAAATTTTTGCCAATTTTGCCTAAAAACTCAGAATTTCGCCCAGTTTGACTATCCGTTGACTTTTTCTCTTCTCCTTAGTAAATTTGTGATGGTAAATGATGTAATATGATGTATATATGATGAAAAATGACTTGAGGGGGTAGATACATCAGTTATAGGTGGTTTGAGGTTGAATGAATAAGTTTCCATAGCTTTAGAGGCAAGCTGTTACACTGCCTAGTTTCTAGTTCCTAGTTTAGATGTTGTTGAAACAGCTCCTTGGCTCATGGATTCGACCCCTGATGGCTAGAATAAGTGGTTTGAACCCTATATTATGTACTTTCTTAGTCATTTGTAAAGGTTGGACTCTTAGTGGATGCATTGAGCTACTTTGTACATCACTTTTGCAGTTTGGCAAGGAAATGAACCAGGGTTTTGCATCATTTTGTGGGATTCTTGTAGTAATGTGAATTATCTTTGTTTCCTCCTCTGTTAATCAGTTTATCTTATGTTTATATATTCCATCATCTCTCTTTTTCTTCATAACTAAATGAATCAAGATTAAAGGGTGGAATCCATTGATGTTCAGTGCTCTGCTTTGGGGTTTTATTTAGTTTTAAATGTTTTTTGTTGTTTGAAGAGGACTCATGACATTTGCATGCCCTCTCCAACTCCTCACTAGTCTTTAGACTCACCATCACATTCATTTAAAAGTGCTGAAACACTTGCCTACCTCGCCCCACAGAAACCTCTACAAATCTGAGTTGATTTCCTGGACCCAAAGCTGCCTTCCTCATCTGATCCAGCAACCAAAAATCCTTTGAGCAAATATACCTAGCCTAAAATCAACATTAACTTTCAGTCATCTCAAGCCTTAGTTGCCATATTCTTTTTGAGATTGACAAGGAGTGCGCCCTCTCCCGACCTGGTAGGGCTAGCTACCAGGTTAAGCATGGTTTGATGTTACCCTAGACCTGCCTTCCTTCAGCCTGAGGTAGATTTAGGCTATAACATTTCCTATAAAACTAATCTCCCTCATACCTCCCACGAATATTGGGAATTAAAAGAGAATATAAAATTTGAAGAAATTTTTGCACCTCGAGGGATTTGATTCTTTTCGGAGCTTGATATATATGAAATTAAGGCATACATATCTAAAATTAAGATGGATCTAGGTTGATTTAATCATTAATTTTATCTTTTATTTTTATATAATTTATTTGATCTTAGTTCCCAACAATATTTGTCGTAATGGAAAAAGGAAAGTGAATCTACATATCCAGATTGAAATCTCCAAAATGAGGTCATTCTTTTGACTCCATGATGCTTGCTTAAAATGACACTCTATTTGGTATTGCAGTAAAAGGCTATCGTCGTATATTTTGAAAAATCTCTTTATTATTGTTAAAAAGCATGTACATGGATACTTGTATTCCCTAGGGAATCCTTGTATCCACCATATTGGGAATCCTAATGGTCTTCTCTACCAAGGGAAATTGATGTACACTTGTGCCCTATGTTTCAAATGGTTTCATCATTTTTGCACTGACACCTGCACCCACACCTACCTATGCACACATAGGTGAGAAACATTGACTTGATCGTTTTTTATCACCTTGGTTGGGTCATCTCTTACATTATAGGAGCATTAGTTTAGCTGGATTACGTTTATAAGTGCATCGCTTTAGAACTTTAATATCTTAACCGTTTATAAGTGCATCGCTTTAGAACTTTAATATCTTAACCAACATTACATTGTTTGGGGCCTTATAGTAGGAAGGATATATTTGCATTTATTGGTCAATTTAATCATAGTAACAATTACACTAGAAAAAGAGATCCAATAAATATATGCTTCTAGTGATGTACGAAGCACTCAGATTTGGTATATCAAAATTTAGTGGCATAATATTAGTGATGCCAATAGCTGAAAAAATCTTGAGCAAACCCCTTCAAAAATATCAAAAAGAGGTCTTCAACACTCTGTTTATGAAGAAGCAAAGAAACAAAGAACTAACAATGCTTTGTTGCACCATTCATGATCTAGGTGGATCTTCAAAAAAGTACCAATGGCATGATAAAAGGCTCAAAACTCAAAGTGGCGGAATTTGGATAAGCTTAGCATCGGATTGAAGTGCTCATCATCCTGATTCCAACAGTGTGAATGACACTCAAATCCAAGTCTAGCTGACAAAGTTAGAGCAAGTCAAAGTTTTCGTTTGACTTGTCCATGTAGCAGGGAGAAGATGACATGACATAGTTTCAGTGAATAAGGGAGCACCACGTGGTAGGATGCCACTAGATCCCACATATTGCATATCAGTGAAAAGGAGGAGCGCTTAAGGAAGAATCGGCCCATGGCGTTCCCGATTGCGATATTGCATAACACGAGCCCGAGGAGTTACAAGTTGGCCCCGGAAGGACTTAGTTGTGATGCAATATGCATCCCATATCACAATCACACAAAAACGCTGGTGCTTGTGATACGGTTCAGGGAAAAAGTGTCAATTTCGATATTGCGATAAGGGGCCCAGACCCGAAATGTTATACAATGTGATTAATAATCCTGGCGGGTCCCTAGGTGTTGTAGAGTGCTAACCATTGCGCCAAGGGTTTAACGCCGATTGTGATATTGCGACAGGAGTTCCGGACGTGAAGACACTATGTTATATGGTGAATCTTCCAGTCAGGTCCATAGTTATTGCAGGATGTTGCGTCTGGGCATTGGACTGTTTGCCAATAAGTTGGAACCGTCGATGATGCTGCTGTCGAGAGTCATGTGTCATTGAAATGGGTTGTTGGACAGTGACTTACTATTACGAAAGGGTGGTTACCGTGAATCCTTCAGGCCCACTCCCACCTGCTAACCTTGGGTATTATGATGGAACTGCCCCGATTTTGAGGGATGCCACCATGCTCTTATATATATGACTGTTGTGTCGGAGAAAGGCAGGGAGGACTGGCTAAAACTCAGATTCTATTGTATATAGTAGACCCTAACACCTGGAAGCAGGCTGAAACCGCACCTTAAGCAACATAGAGGTTCCGAGAAGGTTGTAGAAGGCCCGATTATCCAAAATTGGGAGTTTGGATAGGCCTTTTTGCACTATTTTTCGCCAAGAGTTCAATGGTTTTGTCTGTTTTCAAAGCTGGGCTCTCCATTCTCTACCCATCTATCAGCTTGGAGGTATAAGGATTGTAATTGCTTGTTGTTGTATTTTTTTATCTATTTTATGCCACTAATAAAAAGGAGGCTTTGATGGGAGGAGAGCGATTTGACGGCAAGCTCGAGGTCTAGGGTTTAGCGCTTCAAACCTGCAAGCTCAGAACCAGTTCTGGACGCACATAGAGATAGGATAGAGGATCTACTCAACAGAGGTCGAGGACTGACCCGACAACTGATAAACGGGGGGTCCACTGGGACCCCATCCTTCAAACAAGTTATAATGCAGAAACAGAAAGCGCAGGAAGGATTTAAAATCACTGGCTATGGAGAGCGTCACGAAAATAACAGAACCAACAAAGAAAGGAAACAAAAGTTGCAAAAAGAGACAAGAAGCAACCCAAAAATGAAAGAAAAAGTAAGTAATGGAAAGGAGAATAGCGACAAAAAGGCAGATGCAGACCAAAGAGACACAACTCCAATAAATATCCAAACAGAGGAAGAAGGGGAACATGAGGCAGAGAAACAATCTCGAGATGAAGAGGAGAAAGAAACAGCTCTAAACCCCAGTTCCAACAAAGCAACGCAAGGAGCATGCAAACCAAAAAAAATAGAAACCCTCAGAGTGGTTTTCACAGATCCAGATATTCAAGCCTATAGAGAACATATGTCGGAACATGCAGTGATATGCAAGTTCATGGGACTTTGGCCAATGGAACGAGCGCTCTGTCAATGGATCAAGCAACATTGGAAACCTAAAGGTGATGTCAAACTACACCTAAGGGCAAAAGGTTTTTTTACTGTTGTTTTTACGAACTTAGAGGACAAGGACAGGGTTTTTGATGGAGGTCCTTACTTCTTTGCATCAACGGGACTCTATATGAGACCCTGGAAAACCAACTTTGTGCCAGAAAAAGAAACCTTTACACAGGTTCCTGTGTGGATCCGTTTATTCTCCCTTCCAATAGACTATTGGGGATTAGCGACGCTTAAGCAAATAGGAGACCGTCTAGGAACTTTCATCAAAGCTTCAGAAGCAACGATGCAAGGAAGATACACTTCTTGTGCAAGAATCTGTGTGGAGATGGATGTCTCAGGAGCTCTGCATGAAGGCTTATGGCTGGAGTTTAGAGATGAGGACTATTTTCAAGCCATCGATTATGAGCAAATCCCCTTCCGATGTAAAGGTGTCATGAACATGAACACCTTGTCATAGATTGCCCTTTAAACAAAACAGGGGAAGGACACAAACCAGAGCAAGCAACAAAGAGCAAAGAAACCTTCACAAAGCCAAAAGAAAGACAAAGAGCTAACAGGAAAAGAATGAACAGAGCAGGGGTAGAACCAGGCATTACCAACAACACCTTTAGATTCTGGAAACCGATACAGATTCAGAAGGAACAAACAAGGAAAAGAAACTTATTGAAGAGCCAAAAGACAAGCAAGGCCATAAAACAAAGGACGGGGAGGAAAATCTAATCAGAACAGAAGTCCAAATGCAAGAGCCAGAAGACGAACGCGATGAAGATACTGATATGCTAACCAGCGATGGTGGTAGTGAGGAGATGGAGCTCAATGAAGGTCTAGAGAAGGAAGGGGTGAACCTACCAGTCATGGAAGAAAACTGGAGAGCTCAAGGACTAGAAAATATTCTGGAAGAAGAAATAAGGAAGATCAGTGATCTATTCATCGCAAGACAAAAGGCGGAATTAGACAGGCAAAACCGGAGATTAGGTATAGCAACAGGCACAGGAAATCATTCAAAGAGAATTTCTCTTAATCCAACAGGTCTGAAGTAAAGAAAGAAAAGAGGCCAAAGAACAAATGGGGAGGTATTGCAAGATTTGGGGATTTTAATGTTAAATTCAGGCAAAATGAAGGCTCTAAATGCCTTCCCGTCTTACCAATAATATATCTAGTTATAAATGAAAATCATTTCATGGAATGCAAGAGGGCTCAATAGCCAAGCGAAACAAAGACTTATTAAGAGAAAGTTCCAAAAAGAAAAGCCATATATTATGTTCATACAGGAAACCAAATGTGCCATTAATCACATGGTGAACATCAGCAAAAGGCTGGGTAAACCTATAAAATTTATAGAAGTAGCCAGTCAAGGATGGGAAGGAGGCATAGCTACTCTTTGGGACACTAGAGTGGTAGGTATCCTCTCAATGGAAGCTACAAGATCGTTCGTAGCCACGGAAGTTCAAATGATAGGTAATTCTGAAACTTACTTATGCATAAATGTTTATGGACCGCAAAGGTTAGAAGATAAATTTTATTTTCTTAGTTCTCTTATGAGTTTAAAGCTTAGACATCCCACCTCGAAGATAATAATGGGCGATGATTTTAATATGATAACCTCTCTCCTGGAGAAGAAAGGAGGAATCAGAAGGCTCAATAAGGATGCAGAACTCTTTGCTGAATTCATTGATTCTACCAAACTAGTAGACATCCTACCCAAAAATGGATCCTTCACTTGGAACAATAGAAGAGGAGGAGAGAAGTTGATTGCCTCTCGTTTGGACAGATTTCTTATCTCTGAAAGCATTTTACTTGAAGGAATAACAATGGATTCTGACATTCTTCCCAGTGGAGGATTAGATCACTGGCCAATCTCTTTGGAGGCAACCTTCCTAGGGACCCCTAGAAACAAGCCTTTTAGATTCGAAAAGTTCTGGTTGACTCACCCCAATTTTGTTCAATTACTGGAGAAATGGTGGTGTGAACCATTGGACATTAGAGTAACTAGAATGTTTAAGCTCCAAAGCAAATTAAAACACATCAAAAACAAAATTAAAGAATGGATTGCAACTGAATTTGGGAACATATTCCAGGAAGAAAACATCATAGAAGGCAAGTTAAATCAAATTCATAAGGAATGGGCTTCGGGGAACAACAGTGAAGACTCAAGGGAACAGGAGAAAGCATTGATGCAACAATGGCAACTCCGTTGTCAACAGGATGAAACACTTTGGAGACAAAAATCAAGGATCCAGTGGCTAAAGGAAGGAGAACAAAACACAAAGTTTTTCCATAGATCTACGCTGGACTACAGGGGTGCAAATAAAATTCTTCGGCTCAATAATGAAGCAGGGGAAACTCTTCAAAATCACAAGGAAATATCAACTTTGCTTACCAGGCACTTTAATCATATAGCTCAGGAAACACAGGAAGAAAGAATAGAGGCCATAGAGGAACTAACCCAACAATACCCCACATCATAACTAATGAGCAAAACTCAGCTCTGTTAAGAGCTGTCTCGATGGAGGAAGTAGAAGAAGATGTCAAGAGTATGCCGAATGATAAGGCACCTGGGCCTGACGGTTTTACAATAAATTTCTATAAAGCCTGCTAGCCTACTATTAAAACAGAGGCTTGGGAAGTTGTAGAAGATTCCAAATGCTCCTGTTCCATTCTCAAATCACTGAACTCCACCTTCCTTGCTCTAATTCCTAAGGAAGAAGAGGCCAACTCTCTAGAAAAAATTTAGACCTATAGCTTTATGTAATGTGATATATAAAATCATATCTAAAGTTATAGCCAATAGACTTAAGCCAATTCTTCCTGACTTAATTTCGGAAGATCAGTCAGGCTACGTGGAGGGCAGACAAATTTTGGACAATATCCTTTTAGCTCAGGAGATGGTTCATACCCTTCAGACAAGGAAATTAGCAGGTATGCTAATGCAGCTAGATCTCTCCAAAGCTTTCGATAAAGTCAACTAGAATTATCTGGAAGCCATACTGAATGCTTTTGGCTTTGACAAACAATGGACCAAATGGATCCTAGCTCTGATTAAATCCATCAAATTTTCTATCCTGGTCAATGGCTCCCCCTCGGAACCCTTCTCCCCCTCCCAAGGCATCAGGCAAGGAGACCCTCTCTCCCCTTTCCTTTTTGTGATCCTTATGGAAGGGCTCAGCAGACTCATTCACAAAGTAAGAGATGAAGGAAAAATCAAAGGATTACATCCACTTCACTCCATACCTGCAACAACGCATCAACAGTTTGTAGATGACACAATGTTGCATGGCACTCCAACTGTGAAAGAAGTCGTGGCTTTCAAGAACATTCTAGACCTCTTCAGCAAAGCTTCAGGTATGGAGATTAATCATGCTAAATCTACTATTTTCTTCTTTAATACTCATCTAGCCATTCAGAAACATCTATCTAATATTCTAGGATTTCGAAGGGGTAGTCTGCCCTCTAAGTATCTGGGAGCCCCGCTAACGACTAAACCTTGGCAAAAAATTCATTGGGAATAAATCTTGGCGAAAATGGAGAAAATATGCAAACATTGGACTCATAGGGCTCTTAATTTTGCTAAAAGATTTATCCTCACTAAAGCAATACTGCAAGCCATGCCGCAGTATCTGCTTTCCATCATGCCGGCTCCTAATGGAGTCTTCCAAAAAATTAGGACTATTCCAAGATCATTTATGTGGAGTGGCAATGCTAAGAAAAAGAAATGGGCTCTTGTGGCCTGGAACAAACTATGCAAATCGAAAGCAGCAGGGGGCTTAAATCTCATGGATCCCTACACCATCAACATGACATGCGGAGCCAAGCTGTGGTGGCGTTGGTTGAAGGAACCCAATCTGCCATGGGCAAGACACTGGAAGGAAAAATATACTCCCGATTGCAATGAACGGGACTTAATAAGGTTACAGGAAGTGCCTGAGGGTTCTCCAATATGAAATTTAGCAAGAAGGAATCGTAACTTAGTTTAGGATCATAGTTTCTGGGAAATCCGCAATGGGGAAACCACCCTTTTTTGGGAAGATGCTTGGCAGCAACTCCCAAGGCTGGAAAAACCAGAGCTAGAAGATTTTAAAAGAGAATGCCAGAATAGGGGATGGTATACTGTCCACCATTATTGGAGCCACAGCAGCAGCGACCAGGAATGGAGAGATTGGTTAATCCATGATACAGACAACTCAATTGAGGTAAACAATAATATAAGTGATCTGCTAAGCCATCTAAACAAAAGAAAAATCAAAAAGGCTACAGAAAACAACAAGCTAAGATGGGGCATGAAAGGGAGTGGTAATTTCACACTCAAAGAGGCCAGAGAGCAGCTAGAGCATTCAGAGCAGCTGGAGGTAATGCAATGGAGCAACAAGGTCTGGGATTCCATGTTTTGGCCTAAAATAAAAACCTTTCTCTGGCTCCTAATGCGGAGAAAAACTCTTACCTGGGAAAATCTGCGCAAAAAAGGATTTAAGGGCCCTTCTAAATGCCCTTTGTGCAATATAGTTGAAGAAACTATGAACCATCTTTTCAACACCTGTGAATGGGTTGATCACCTTTGGAGATAGATGGAAACTATAATGCAACAAACTAACAGGGATAGGGACTCCATTTAAAACACTATTATGAATTGGCAAAGCGAGTATTCAAAAAATTTAAGAATCAACAGTAGATGGAAAGTCTTGCCAGGCTTCATAACTTGGACCATATGGAAAGAAAGAAATAGAAGAATTTTTCAGAATGAGCACAGAAATATAGAGCACTCGCAAGTTACCTTAACCCAAAACATTCGACAATTAATCTTAGTAAAGTGTAGAGCAGATCCTGATAACCAAGCTTCGGCCAGGGACCAGCGAATTCTGAAAGCCTTCAATTTGGACAATGGACGAAATATGGGAACCACAAAATGCCAGCAAAAACCAAGCATTGTGCCAATTGGCTGGAGTCGTCCACCTGAAGGGTTCCTAAAGCTGAACTTCGACGGTGCCTCGAGAGGCAATCCTGGCTTGGCAAGCATTGGAGGAATCATTTGGAATCATGAAGGGGAAATTCTTCACATATACAGTAAAGCCCTAGGGGAAGGAACCAATAACGAAATGGAATTTGCAGCCATGGAAAGAGGACTAAGGATTCTCAGAATGAACCAAATAGGCAACGCAGTGGTTGAAGGCGATTCAGAGGTGGCCATAACAGCGACCAGGAAGATCTACAGGGGAACGCCAGCAAGTAAGGTTACCAGACATTAGCGATTGGCCAAGGTAACAGACAATATTGCCAAACTATTAGGAGAAATGAAAGCCCTCATCTTTCAAGCGGTACGGCGAAATGCTAATTCGGTTGCTGACCACCTGGCGAATCATGGGATTGAACACCCTAACACAATGTGGGACAACTGTTGGCAGGATATTGACAACCCAGAGTTAAGAGGAAAATGCATGCAGCTATCCAAGTTAGATCTGGTGACGACAGATGAGTCCGACTGGAGGGTCGAATAATACAACGTCATAATTGAATAGACATGCTGACTTGGCAGGCTCCATTAAACCCAGCAGGGCTCGAAGGACAAGCGAGATAAGGGCAATTATGATAGAAGCAGGTGATAAAGATTTTTGCAGTTTTCATGATCTGTGATGGTATGAGCCGCCGAAATATGATCAGGAAGGGGAACACTTGGCGAGATATGGAGCAGGCAGGGAGCGGTGACTGTAAGGGGATGCAATTATACCATAACCCAACCAACATACCATCACGTAGCAATTATGATGATCTGACATGCAAGTTGCACAGAGAAAGGCGACCATACACCGATAATTTCCCAGGAATTCGATATTTAACCACTATCAGAGGCAACGGGAAAAGCGTTGTTTTATCATGTAGCAAGACAGAGCCTCTTCACTCTGCAGATAGAGCTCAGGAAAACACTAGGAGAGTAAGCAATACAATGGCAGGGGAAGGCAGCCGCAATGCGTCTGCCAACAAAGACCTTCGGCAAGCGAGAGAGATGTATGAAACGCGGACCTCACAACGGAATAAGCGTAAGATTATCGACTTGGGAGCCATGGTCCAGGGGGAGGAGAACAAGCTTTCAGACCAGCAAATTGGAAAAGATGTGGACTGGATCCTGGACCCTGGAACAGTCAACACTCGCGCTACTCAATTCGTCAGAACCCAAGCTAAGAGCTGGCGCATGAAGACCCTTCTTGCGAAGGCTCTGTGTATTCATGAAGAATATGCGGAGCTTCATGAATACACAGAGCAGTTGCGAAAGCTTCAGAATTTCACAGAAACTATGAAGCATGATCATATGGTGGTCATTGAGAGTATTGAATTCAAGCTGAGTTCGTTGGATCAACAGATCGACACAATCAACAAGAAGCTCACGGTTCTGATTAAACTCTTAAGACATGTCATTGGTCAAGACAACAAGCCTTCAGATATGCATAAGGGAGATCCGACTTGCGATCAGCAGGGCAATCCTCCCAAGCCGGGACAGGTCAACATGACTTTGTAGTCTCTCAGACTCCACGTCCTCGGCGGTCAGTGTCTTTATTTTCGCGGCTTGCTATCCTCGCTTCCTTGTTCTTTGCGGGTGGATATGTTTACTGTCTAGGTAGCCTGCTTGGTGTCCTCTTCGACAGGTCTTCTTTTGTTTATGTCCTTCTGTTAGTTCTGGTTCTCTGCCACCCTGCGAGGTGTGCTGTTTTTAGTTTTCAGTTACTCTTTTTGGTCTCCTGAAGTTTGTTCTCCTGAAGATAGGCCTGTTGTTTAGCGGCCCGTAGTCTGCAGATGCAGAAGTTTTGTACTATATTTTCTTTTTGTTAATATCAAAAGCTGACTTACACAAAAAAAAAGGAGGCCTCCCCACTATTGAGTAGGGCTTGGAAACGTAGTCCAAATTGGTCGAACACCGTAATCAAATCATTATGTCATGGTTTTTGTGTTCTTCTGACTATTTTCGCATTATTATGTGTTTTTTTAAGTTCCATGGTTAATTAACTCTGTTATATGTAATTCCAATAGATCTGTAAGTAAAAGATATTGGATCAAGTTTGGTATCAGAGCAAGTCTTTATAGATGCGAATTTCATGAGTTTATCTGACCCGGAACAAGCTGCAAAAAGGAGAAAGAACGTTTAACTCCTTTGATCCTGAAGCAGGATGTGCACAACAAAGAAGAAACATGGCCAATGAAGAAGCTTGTTGGGAAGAGGAACATAATTTCCTAAAGGTATTCTATATTATGGTAGGAAAGGTAGACAAGTTGTTCGGAAAGTATGAGAAGGCACTTGGGCATGAGAAGAAGGATGTCAATGATCGTGAATCAACAAATCAAGAAGGTGGTGGAGAAGATCCTCCTCTTTCTCCTTCCTCTAGTGATAATTCCCATCACTCTCATAGAAATTCCAAACAGACCTCTAAGAAACCGTTCTTCAAGTTAGATGTGAACTTCGACCTGCCCATGTACAATGGTGAATGTAGTGCAGAAAACCTTAATAACTGGATCAGACAGATAGAGGTTTACTGTCGAATATTACAGATCGAAGAAGATAAGGTGAAAGTCCAATTAGCATCTCTTCGACTGAGCGACACTTCTCTTGTTTGGTGGGAGAGCAAGTTACAGAAGGGCATCACAAAGTTAGGTAACCTTCTGTCCTCCTGGTCTGGTTTTATTTCTACAATAAAAAAACCAATTCTACCCTTTAGGTTATAAGCAAATGGCACTTATGGACTGGCAAAATTTAAGGCAAGGTAAGGGCTAGAATGTACAAAGATTCATGGAAGAATTTAAGAAACAAGTACTGAATCTAGGCATCTCATTAGATGCACCTGAAGCTGTAACTAAGTACATAGGTGCGTTGTATAGTTACATCAGACACGCTATTATTATTCAAGCCTACTTCAGTTGATACAGCCAGTGTTAAAGCGATACATATCGAAAGCCGAGGCAAGAATGATCAAGATGAACAAACCAAGAAGATGGTATTCAAACCTCAACATTACAAATTCCATAAGAAAGGAAAAGGGAAGGATAATAAGACTGTCATTGCTAAGAAGGGGGATGGAGCAACACCATCATGCACTCACTACAAGAAGGATGGGCATGAAGAGGACCACTGCTGGAAGCTACATCTGGAACTAAGATTGAAGATATTCGATGGAAAGGGGAAGTAGAAGACGGTGGCCACGAGACCTTAGATTGAATTCCGACGATGAAACATTGATCACAGTTGTGGGCACAAGAGGTACTCTTTCTATTAATGATAGTTGTGATTCGATTGCAAGCACTAGTTATTTGAATGAGCCTATGAATCGTGAGCGAAAGATAATTGAGTTGTTCCACATTAGAGTTGTCATAAAGCACACAAAGGTGGAAACTCTGTTTGATTCAGGTTCCCAAGAAAACTTAATCTCAGAGTCCTTGGTGAAAAGGCTAGGCCTTGAAACTAAACCTCATCCGAGTCCATACCAGCTTGGTTGGGTAAGCGATAAAGCCAAATTGCAAATCACCAAGTAGAGTAGGGCCAAATTTGTAATCACTTCTAGATGAGGTAGAGTTAGATGTAGTACCTTTGGACATTTTTGGAATCATCTTAGGAAGCCCATATTTATATGACATAAAGGTCGTTTTCTTTCGACATGAAAACAAATACCACCTCATGAAGTATGGGGTAGAGTATATAGTCAGAGCTCATCACACAAAAGTTAGTGTTAGCCTTGTTAGTGCATGACAGATTAAAAGACTGGTTAATTCCAGTAAAGGGTGCATGTTCATGGTAGTGAGGGCGAAAGAAGCCGAGACGGCTGATGCTTCTAGAGGTTGTGATCCTGATCATAAGAAGGAATTATTTGAAATTGTTTCTGACTATGATAAATGTTTCAGGAACTGAGAGGATTGCCCCCTAAAAGGGAAATCCAACATGAGATCCATTTGCAGCAGGATGCCCCTTTACCAAATGTTGGCATGTACGGGATGGCTTCTATCGAGATGGAGGAGATCAAGAAACAAGTGCAGGAACTATTAAATCAGGGAGTCATCAGACCAAGTTCTTCTCCTTGCGTCTCGCCAATCGTGTTGGTGCCCAAGAAAGGCAACACATGGAGGATGTGTGTGGATTACACGACGTTGAATAAGATCATGGTGAAGAATTGATACCCTCTCCCTCGCATTGATGAATTGTTAGATCAATTAAAAAATGTTGTTTGTTTTTCCAAGCTGGATTTGCGTAGTGGTTACCACTAGGTGAGAATTTCAGAGTAGAACGTCTGGCAAACTGCGTTCAAAACCAAGTAGGGATTGTTCGAAAGAATGGTGATGCCATTCGGACTGTGCAACGCTCCAACCACATTTATGAGGGTAATGAATGACTTATTTTGGCCATTTCCTGGTCATTTTGTTCTTGTATATATGGACAATATTCTTGTGTACAGTAGGACATGGGAGGAACACATGTGTCACATAAAGAAAGTGCTTGATGTTCTGAAGAAAGAGAAATTATATTTGAAACTATCAAAATGTGAGTTTGGAAAGACTTCTCTGATTTACTTAGGCCATATTATGGGTAATGGGCAATTAAGGATAAATCCCTCTAAAGTGGAGGCGATAATGAAGTGGCCTGAACTCACAAATGTCACAGAAGTTCGAAGTTTTCTGGGTGTGGTGCAATATTAGAGAAGGTTCATAGCGAACTTCTCCATTATCATAGCCCCTTTGCACACCTTTACTAGTGTGAAGCAGGCCTTTCAATGGGGAGGAAAATATCAGAAATCCTTCAACACAATGAAAGAGAAGATCAACACGACACAAGTGCTTGCCTTACTAGACCTTCAACAACCTTTCGAAATTGAAACAAATAACAACAGATATGCCACGGGTGTTGTATTGATGCAACAAATAAAGCCTGTTTGTTACCATTAAGAGACTTTCTCTGAGGCTGTTGTGAATTATCCTACGTATGACTAGGAGTTGTACGCCTTGGTCCAAAGTGTAAAGAAGTGGAAACGCTATCTGATCGGAAAGGAGACCATCATCCATACGGATCATCAACCCTTGCAGTATCTTTAGTCACATACCAAGCTTCAACAAGCCCATCACTTCAAATATTTGGGATTCCTCCAACAATTTCATTTGGTAATAAAATATAAGGAGGGTGTTAGCAACAAGGTAGCAAATATGATTTCTTGCCCTCCTATTTCTGCATCTATAGTTTTGTAAAATGTTTCTTTGTCATTAGAAAGTTATGCTGAACAATATGCTAACAATAGTGAATTTAAGAAATCTATGCAAAATTGGCTCATGGATTGCAGGTGGACAATTATTACTTGCAGGGAAATGTATTGTACCATCTTGGCAAACTATGTATACCCGGTGATGAAAGGGTTCATGTAATCTAAGAGGCTCATACCTCTCTGGTGTCTGGTCATTTTGGCATTGAGAAGACTTTATGTCATTTGCATAGGTTTTGTTTTGGCCTCATATGAAAAACATTATGACTCGCTTTGTAAAGGGTTGTGTGTTGTGTTTTGTTTCAAATCCCTCTAATAGAAAACTTGGGCTCTACATACCACTCCCTATTCTGAGTCGACCATGGGAAAGTGTGTCCATGGACTTTGTAGGAGGTTTACCGATGTCTAGGAAAGGTCACGACTATTTGTATGTCATTGTGGATAGGTTTAGTAAAATGTGTATTTTAATGCCTTGTAAAAAGCAGGTCACTGCTCAGCAGACTGTTTTTCTTTTCTTTCAGCATGTTTGGGTCCATTTTGGGTTGCCCACATTTACTGTGTCAGATCAAGACTCCTGCTTTCTTTGGGAGTTTTGTACCAGCTTGTGGAGAATAATGGACACCAAGCTGAAAAGAAGTACGACATTTAATCCACAGAACGATGGATAGACAGAGGTTGTCAACTGCACCGTGGTACACTTGTTCCAAGGCTATTATGGGAAACATCCAAAGTTATGGGATGAACAACTTCCTTATGTGCAGCATGCATACAATCGAGCAACACATTCATCTACACATAGCTCACCATTTGAGACATGTTTTGGCTATCTACCCAGAGATCCCTTGGACATGGTCTTTAGGAAAGAGGAGGGTGGCAATGGACAAGATGATAGGAACAAAGCACAACAGTTCATTCATCGGATACAGGTAATTCATTAGGCAATGCAGGAGCAATTGGACAAGACTCAAGCTTCGTATAAAGCTCGACATCATAAGCATCGAGTTGACCATCAGTTTCAAGTTGGGGACAAGGTATGGCTCCATAGCATCAAAGAAAGTATGAAGGGAGATGGGAAGAAACTGAGACCCATCAGATATGGTCCCTTCAACATATTGGCAAATATTGGAGACAATGTTTTTCGTCTTGACTTGCTTGCTTATATGCAAATGTACTCCGTGGTAAATGTGGAAAACCTGAAGCTTTATGAACCTCCATTGATTATGGATACCGAGGAGGTTGCATAGATTCCTACAGTGGATAATTTTGGATGTGAGTATCTAGATAAGTTGCCCGAAGATATCATACTCGACAGAAGGATCAGAACTTCACAACGGGGAGGTGTGGAGTACATCCGTGTTGGCTTCAAAGGAATGCATCCAATCAAAGCTCAATGGATGGAGAAGGAAAAAGCGAGGGAGAAATTTCATCACTTATCAATTGATTGAAAAGTCTTTTGGTGGTCCAAAAGATCTTAGTGGGGAGGATTGATCCATGTGGATCTTCAGAAAAGTACTAGTGGCAAGACAAAAGGCTCAAAACTCAAAGTAGAAGAATCTGGATAAGCTTAGCATCATATTGAAGTGCTCTCATCCTGACTCCAATGGTTTGAATGGCACTCAAATTCAAGTCTAGATGACAAAGTTAGAGCAAGTCAAAGTTTTAGTTTGACTTGTCCAGGTAACAAGGAGAAAATGACATGACATAGTTTCAGCGAGTAAGGGAGCGCCACATGGCAAGATGCCACTAGATCTCGCATACCACATATCGGTGAAAAGGAGGAGCACTTAAGGAAGAATCAGCCCTTGGCGTTCCCGACTGCGATATCACATAGCGCAAGTCGAAGGAGTTATGAATTGACCTCGACAAGACTTAGTTATGATGCGATACACATCGCATAATGCAATTGCATGAAAAGGTTGGTGCTTGCGATACGGTTCAGGGAAAAAGTGTCGATTGTGATACTGCGATAAGGGGCCTGGACTCGAAATGTTATATAATGTGATTAATAAACCCAACGGGTCCATAGATGTTGTAGAGTGCTAACCATTGTGCTAAGGGTTTCACGCCGATCGCGATAATGTGACGGGAGTGTCAGACATGAAGACGCTCTATTATATGGTGAATCTTCTTGTTGGGTCCATAGTTATCGTAGGATGTTGTGTCTGGGCATTGGACTGTCTGGCGATAAGCTGGAACCGCCGATGAACCCATCGCCAAGAGTCATGTGCCATTGAAATGGGTTGCTGGACAATGGCTTACTATTGCAGAAGGGTGGTTGCCGTGAATCCTTCAGGCTCGCTTCCGCTTGCTAACCTTGGGTATTATGTTGGAAGTGCCCCGATTTTGAGGGATGCCGCCATGCCCTTATATATATGACTATTGTGTCGGAGAAAGGCAGGGCAGACTGGACAAAACTCATATTCTATTGTATACAACAGACCTTGACCCTTGGCAGCAAGTTAGAACCTCGTCTAGAGCAACAGGGAGGTTCTGAGAAGGTTGTAGAAGGCCTAATTATCCAAAATTGGGAGTTTGGATAGGCATTTTTGCACTATTTTTCGCCAGGAGTTCAGTGGTTCCATCTGTTTTCAAAGATGGGCTCTCCATTCTCTACCCATTTAACAACTTGGAGGTATAACAATTTTAATTGCTTGTTGCTGTACTTTTATTTCTTTTATGCCACTAATAAAAAAAAGGCATCCCCACATTGAGGAGGGTCCAGAGACGTAGTCCAAACTGGGCGAATTTTGTAATCAAATCATTGTGTCATGGTTTTTGTGTTATTTTGACAATTTCCACATTGTAATGTGTTTTTTTTTGTTCCATGGTTAATTAACTCTGTTATATGTAGTTATTATGCATCTGTAAGTAAAAGATCTTTGATCAATTCAAGACGGGTTTAAATAATCAAGCTACAAGGTAAGTAATTATCTATACCTAATATTATAGGTTAAAACTTAATACCAATCACACAGCTTAAGTAGATCCATGGAATTAGTACTATTAGCTTCCACTAAATATGTGATTGATGATACCATGTTAAAGCTATAGGTCCCTTTAGCCAATATAAAGTTATAGTTACAATGTCGTTGAATATAATCCAACCATGTTGATGGGGCCAATCTTGTCCAAAGTGTGTGAATCACTTGGGCATCCACTAAGCTTATGGATTACAATTTTTTATCTCTTGAAAACCTTAGCTAGGGAAAAATGATTCTTTGATAAAAAAAAAAAACAAGAGGGCCAACATTTATGTTGAATCTACCTAGAATGATTTTCATTTCACATTTATGTTTTTATTTTTTTCAAAAGTCATTTTTGGGTTCTTAATCGTTCATATCAAGAATGGGCTATCAACTGCAATTAATTTTCCTTATGGGTTTTTGTGGCCAATTTTCTTTTTCTTGTTTTCATGGCGATGTCTTCTTGTTTGATGTTATTCAATGTTCATCTTGAATATATTGCAAGCTAGAAAGGCATCGATGTTTTTACTCAATAATCCTGATTCAAATGAAATTTTTATTTTGTGATGTGAAGTGATTTGTCGTGATTCACTAAGGCCATTAAGCACTCTCTCTCTCTCACACACACACATGTACATATGCATTTAAGCACTATTTGTTGTTTAAACCTAATTAAATCAACATTTTTAGTGTGATGAGATTGGTAATTAATACACTATAGTGAAGTTTTAGAACATACATCATCTAAAGGATTTTGGATTTATTGCATTTTTCCATGTCATTTTCTTTAGCTTAATAATGTTTCATAAAATTTTGTATTTTTATGGATAAAAAATGGACTTTATGTTTGAATTTGTTTGTTTATTACTCATGAATGACGTAAAATATGGAGTAGTATGCTTCAATAGATGCCTTCATCCTATAAGTATTGATCCATTGCATCGTTTTTAGTGGTCATTGTAGCTTAATTTTAATGTAGATGTTTTCATATTAGGAACCCATAAGTTTGTATTAGAACGAGAGTTGTTTGGACTCTTTGAGAATGATGACATGCAATTTTCAGTCATCAAGTGGTGCTTCCTCTTCTCATAGGATATACAAGTTACAAGTAACCCCTTACAGTAGCACATGTGGACCATAAGCTCATAAAATTAGGTTCTAGCTGTTATTGGGTTACTCATAGAAATCCACTTGCATTACTTCTTGTTTTCTATATTTTTTTTCAAGAGAGACATGGCCAAGGAAAAGTGCAACAACCCAGTCTTCTGCCTACTTTAGAAAACTTTTGAAATCTTCCTTACTTTGGAAAACATATCTTAAAAACGAAACCCGATACATAGTGATGTACCTCACACGTATTTTAGTGCACATAGAACACCACCCTAAAAATTCTATACTCTTAATTACAAAAATAAAAACTGTGACAACATGTTGGAATTGACATAAAAGATGACTCAAAATGCACATAGATGATCTTGAATCCCTTCTAACAAAAACGATTATCATTTGCATTGTTAATCGAAGGTATTGAGATTATTCGTGCTAAGAAATATTTGATTTAAATCATTTACTTATAACAATTGGTAATGGTGAAGTTCCAGAGCATTTTCATAAATCCTTTGGAGTTAAGGTGCTGTGCATTACCTTCGTTTAGAGCATATTCTTGAATATTGGTTTGGTTAGAATCTCCCTGAAACGTAACATATGATAAAAAAGAAATGTCAGTAAAGAAACAAAATTGCATAAATTTTTTTACTTCTTTCTTTTATGCTATTGTTTCCTATGCTACTGCCTTATGACGTTTCCTTTGCAACATGTGGTGAAATTGCTAGTATATAATTTTATGCTTGGTTTACTGTCGATATTATCAAATATCACAAATTTTCTTTTAGAACCGAAGTATTTATATTAATCAATAATAAAGCATGTTTACATAGGCGATAAGAGTCTGCTCTTTATTCACTATTTACAATCCCACAACCTGAACAATAAAACCAATAAGTTTAATATGACCATGTGCTCAAACCATTGCAAGATACATTCCCAATTCCATCGCTTTCTCAACCAAGACTCAACAAAAATAGAAATGACAATTGTGTCAATGCCGGTGCTAAATGATTCAAACACCACCACAACAAACATACCCGAACAGACCATAAACTTGCCATGGATACATCACATTACAACAAATATTTAACATGAGAAGCCAAAATACTATCACAACAAACAATTTCACAAATTTAAGCGAAAACTTGAAGAAGAAAAATCAACTAGAAGTGCAATAAAACAATAGTAACTAAAATGTCACACTTGTGAACTGAGCCAACCTGAACAACAACAACAAGATTGAGGCCAACCAACATGAACAACAAGAACATGAATGCCCACTAACACTGCCAAAGCTCTGCATCAGTACTCATTCGCTGAAGAAGAAATTGTGCCTGGCACTTGAGCACTTGAACCTAGGGGATATCCACTTATAAAACCTCTGACAATGTAACTCTCTACGTCACCCAAACAAGAATTCAAGTTGTCCAGGAAAAAACACAGACTTTGAAGCATTCTCTTAACATCCTCCAGGGAGGAGAAAATCATATTATAATTCTCTACTTGTTTGTCTTAGAGGACTAATCTCAGCAAGGTGAGTGTTTGCTTATGCAAAGATGACAAGTTCATAAATTGTTTCTTCTTGCTCCTACAATGACCAGGGCCAGGAATCCTCTTTCGAAACATATCCTCTTTCGAAACATCATCGAGTAGTTTTGAGTCGGAATGGACTTACTGTTCGAACTTGCCTTGAGATTCCAACACACTGATTTCCTTTCTCAATTATGGATGAATAACATTGAATTATGTAGCTACAAAATCATAGGCCAAGGGTTTGACCCTCCTCTACCCCACAGAAACATTGCTACCACCTCCCTGTCTCCAGTGCATTTGCTATCTAGGAGGCATCAATGTTGTGGAGAAGGAGAACCCTAAGCAGCCATGACCTGCAAATGAATAAGAGAAAATACGAGACACATCATCTTGACACCTTGAACATAATACCACTAAATTGTCTCCAAATCTCCTTACAAATGATTCAAAGCCTACCAAATTTACAGGAGGGATAAATGTAGACTCACTTCCTTAGATACCAAATTTACAAGAGGGACAAATGTAGACTCACCTCCTTTGATATACACCTCACAACCCAACACCATGAAACACACAATTATGCCCAAGTATGTCTCAAAATACCATATACAATACTCTGAAAAATCTAAGCAGTTAATTACCAAGTGACCTCGGACAATCTTATAAGACTTCACAAAATAACATAGACTAAATCTCATAACATTTGAAACTTACTGAATTAGGGAAATCCAAGAATATAAGATCTAAAAACGTATATCCCAAAGAACCAGAATGACCCATCAACCTCTAAAGACAACCACAAAACACACAATAACAAAAATGTAAACTAGCCCCACAACACAAACCACTTCAAGAATTTGAAAAACCCACCATGCAAACAACTCAAGGCAAAGTATTGAGAAGGAACACAAGAATAAACAGATAAAACCCTCACCTACACATTACAAAGGCTGAAGCGAAAACAAAATTTAGTGCAATTGAATCTCTAGAAAGCCAAAGTCACTCCTTCCGCTAAACGAACTAGTAGCCAGTAAAGGGATGTCGAAGTCTAATCCTCGCCTTCTCTCCGACTTGCAACTACATACGCTAATACCTCCAACAAACCACACATATAAAGAAGCCAATCCTCCATGCGAATTGTACACATGCATGCTACATTGAACAAGCTCGTGTCGCGCCCCTCCATGCCTTTAATGAATAATTTAATCGAGAGGTAGCACACACAACCTCCAACTTCCCATCTCATCAGCATTAACACTATTAAAACCCTGATTGAGGGATCAAATATCATAAAGTTAATTTATCAAAATTTTCTAATTATTTTCTCATTTCCAATAAGAATACATGATTTTCCCGAGGAGAATATATCTAAGTAACAAAAAGAGGGATTTTGTATGTGAATACCTTACAAAACAACCCCAACAAAACATAAACTTTACAACACATAATGTTAATAGACTTCATAAGCCGTTAGGGAGTTATAATAGGCCTCATTTTAGCTATTAATATTTAATTTACCTATCTTTAATTTACACCCCTTGTTAGCATACTTGTCTGCTCTTGTGTTGAAGTCTTTTAGGACATGGAAATATGCTTTGGATGTGATATCTTTTGCAACTTTCTTGATTTTTTTTCACGATGTTCACCATTTATTTTTCCTTTTGGAGGAGCCTTTGACTAGATGTTGTAGGATTTGGAGAGAATTTCCCATGACAATAATGTGCCCACTTTATGTTCTTTAGCTAATAAAAGTCCCTGTTAGAAACCATATATCTCCACTTGATTATTTGTCACATGACCAAAACCCTATAAATACCAGAACACTTTGTCTTCTTCAGAGTTATAGAATACCCTCTAGCCACCCAATTTTTTTCTAATTTCTTATATACAAAAATTAAATGTTATTTTTTTTTTTTCTTCTAATGTCTTATATGCAAAAATTAAACGTTAATTTTAGTTTTTAAAATTATATACAATTTTTTTGTTTATACATCTAAAATAATTACTCTATAGTTTATAAAGAGAAAAGGTTTTTAAATTTTAGATTATATCAATATGAGATTTTATTCGATTTATATGATATAAATTTATGTGTTTTTTCATTAACATTTAAAGTTAATTTAACTTTAAAGATGAGGGGTTTGAAAAAATGGTTAAATGATAGATATTACATGGGTTTTCTAGTTGTGATAATATTTTGTTTTGAGAAGATATTTTGATTTTTTTATGATAAGATAGGAAAACTTTGACTATAATTTATATATATATATAATATATATATATATTTTTTTTTAATTTAATTAAAATTTAAGTTAACTTTTTATTAAATAGATATATACTTTTTATATTATTTATTATAAATTATACTAAATTAATAAAATTCAAACCACCTTAAAATAATAATTGAATTCCCCAAATATAACCTCCATTCCCAAGCATTTTTAATAAAATTTTAACCTAAAACCTGATCCGACTAATTTAAAAAAAAATAAAAATATATTACTTATCTACTACCCTATGATTAACCATAATTAAAAATAAAAAACCATATATTATAGTAAATACTATTCCGTTTATATAAAAAATAACAATAATTTAATTTTAAATTTACAATTAAAAAAAAAGCGCCGACATAAAGATTGCAGTCAGATTCCTTACGTTGCAGGATTTTGCCCTGCATGTTCAAAGAGTTCGTCTGAATAGCCGATTCTCTGCAAAAAGAAGCGAAAAACCGCTGAAATTAGGTTGGGTTTAGTTATAATAGCCATTCCAAAACAGTTGAGGATTTACTGTCAGTAAGGAAGAGCGGTGGCAATGGCCATGGCGATGACAATGGCAGCAACATCATCCCAATCTTCACTCTGTAATTTCAAATCT
Organism: Pinus taeda; assembly: GCA_000404065.3. Lineage (NCBI taxonomy): Eukaryota > Viridiplantae > Streptophyta > Pinopsida > Pinales > Pinaceae > Pinus > Pinus taeda. Next base: position 150,947 of record APFE030957353.1, on the reverse strand, counting down.
TGTTCTGGGGCAACGCCACTTAATGGGCACAGCGGTAGAGTCCCCCAAAACCTTTCTCAGAGCTTGTGCAAATGGAGCTCCTCTTCCTCTTCAATACAGGGGACGCATGGATCAGTGCTGCTGCAGTCAACCTTGACGAGGAGGAGGGGAAGGTCATCTTGCCCTCCGGTATGCTGCACCATGGCTCCAGAACGCACAACCTCCGGTGGTCAGGCCGCGCAGATGAGACCCGATAGCTTTGGCAGATATGGAAAATATGGGGGCAAATATGTTCCCGAGACTTTAATGCACGCTTTGTCCGAGTTGGAGTCCGCATTCAACATGCTCATCAAAGATCAAGGTTTCCAGGTACCCTTAATTTGTGCCTTTTTGCTTGCTTTTTTGTTTGGCTTTCTGTGCGCACTGGTTCGAGTCCCTTAAAATCCCTGTGTATTTACCTAATTTACGAAAAACACTTCCGTGTTTAAACTAACGGAATTTGGATGTTTTTTTTAATCTAACTTTCCTCCTCCCTTTACCCGTTCTTCTTTTTGTTCTTTTGGAGTGAGGCCAACGTGACAAATGCTACCTTTTATCAGAATGTGGCAAGCTTGTCCTTTCCCAAATTGGAATAATATTTGCTAATTCACTAGGCTCCAGAAAGATTCGCCCTGCCAAGCAACAGTCGTCCAGGACTTGTACCTTACCCCAACCACTTCAAGAATCATAAGACCGTACCTGATGCCAACCACTTTTATAGGCAAGATGGCTATGCATGGCTAAACATGTCATTGAGGTGGAGAGAATAATTTCGCTCCCTCTTCACAATTAAACCAAGGGTCTGTCAACTCCCCATTTTCTTTTTGAACTTGTCATGGTTGAACACATCAGGCACTATATTCAACAACTAATATTTCCTTTATTCTAGTTCTGGTACTGGCTTTTACATTTGTTGTATTATTGGGAAAATGTCAACATTTTTTTTTTAAACAGGGTTGTCAACTTCGTTGTTTCCATACTCTACTCTTGTTAAAGTTAATTTTCCTCATTGTATTTTATGATTTGTTTGATCTTTAGCTCTATCCAGGCTGATGTTTGTTAAGAAAGCCATCCATGGAGTTGAACTCTAAGTCTAATTCCTATGTTCTGCTACTTACTTTTAATGCATAGTATCTGTTAGTAAAATCTTAAACAGCTATTGTCGATCCTTGATCCCCTTGCTCTCATCTAAACATGCTTGCAATTAGTCTTGTGTTTGCCTGAATGCATGCTTTTATGTGTACTTGATTTATCATAAGCACTTATTCATGTTCTAAGCATGTCTCCTGTGTGGCTGCATCAAACACTCCATCCATCTACTAGTATAAACATAATTTTCTATCTGCATTACCCTCTAGCTTGCTGCTAGCAGTGATCAAATTTGCAGGGTGGACTAACAATTCATTTGAATGGTTCATTATAACATAGCAACTCAAGATGAAAAATTAAAATCAACAATATCCTTCATATGAAAAGAAAAGAAAATCATGACTCTTCTTGGCTCTTCAATACACTATGAAAATTGATCAACTACATCTTTTTCTTGAACATCCAATTGGAAAAGATCCGAACCCCATCTGTTCTGCTTTGCCTAGGTGAACTTATGATTCAGTGATCAAATTAGACTCAATGCAATCTCTGGGTGGATTAATGAATGGCCTACAAGTTAGGTCCTATATGACATACTGCCATATATTATTGTTTTTACTCTCTATTATGTCCTCTTTATTGCCTGCACAGATTTCGCAGCCATATAAGGTATTTGACCGAATGTAATCAATGCTGGTTTACGGGTGTCAGATTGTTAGCATTGATGCTGAATCCTGCAAAACAATAAAGCAAAACTAGTGTTTTTCTTAATTACGAGTTGTTGACCTAGTGAAATAGAAAGCGGCATCTATTCTACTGTTACAAAATTTGCTTGACTAAAAATTTGGCCGGGCACGAGAGTAAGAGTTCAACTCAGAGTTGGGAAATACTCAGGAAAAACCTGAGCAAAACTTGCCAAAAGAGTGGCCGCTTGATAATCAGGTTTGGAATCACTCCTTCAGGGGCTTTAGGGAAACACGGTGACTCTCCTCCATCATTCTTCTTCAACCTTAATATTTCAAATCTCGACACCCTTGATTCAGGGCTTTAGTGCACAGAGTTTGGAAGATCTCTCTAATTCCTTAACAGGATAGAGGTTGACTCCTCTGGTGGGATGCGCTGAAGGAAAAAGGGCATTTCCTCTCTATCACAGCCCAAAAATCCCCCAGCAGATAAGGCATAAGAAGACATTAAAAACATGCCACCAGAGAGCCATTTTGGAACAAGACTGTGATCCCTTCCTTCCCCTAGTTGCTTGCAACTCTTGACATTGCCATATAATACAAAAAATACACAAATTTTGATTAAAAAAGATTTTTTCACGAATACGCAATAGATTCATGTCTTTATGATGCAAATATCAATGTAAATCCAAAATACATATATACAATATGAGTCATGGCTCATGACATAATGACAGGAAGAATTTTCTTCTAATGTTTCTATCAGTGTTGACAATATCGCCGATATTCGCAATATCGCGATATTTTCGGGGAGACGAGATATCGCCGAGGGAATATCGCAATATTTTGTCTCCCCGAAAATATCGTGATATTTCCGAAATATCGGCAATATCTCGGGAAAATACCGTGCTACGACGCAAAATATCGCCCAGGCACAGAAAAATTGCCACGGCGACTAGAAAAGGCTGATTTTGTTTTTTTTTTCATTCATTTTCATTTTTGATTGCAGGAGAAGGAAGGGGAGAGCTATGTGCTTGCTGCCAAGGAGGATTTGAGTGTTGAATAGCCATTATTGCCACCAACAACGAAGATTTTGTTGATCTAAGATTGAAGAACAGTGAGACAATTTCATTTCTTCCATTAACAAGGATGTTCAAATAAACCCCTATGTTAATGAATTTTTTGATAGTTTTAGGATTATTCTTGCTTGCCTATTTTTCTACAAACATTTTGCTTTTTTTATTTTTTTTATTTCCCATTTGCTATGATTTTCATGCCCATGAGCAAATGCAAGGGTTTTTTTCCATATTTGGACAACATACTCCATTTTTTTTTACTTTCAAATGCACCTTCTTATTGTCATTTATGGTTTTTCATTGAATTCACATTGCAAATAATGTAGCAAAAAAATTATTTTGTAAAATGAGGTGGTTATTACTTATTAATTCCAATTTTTTTTTTTTGGTGCCCTAGGTTTGAGTTAGCGCACTACAAAATTCAAATATGCCAAAAGCCTTAAACCCATTTGGGAGTATGGGGAGCCTGATAGTGGGACAAATCGGGCATATCTTACATGCAAATTGTGTGGGACCAGGATGATAGGAGGGGTTACATGATTGAAATACCATCTGGCTAGACTCACTGGACATGATGTTGGGATTTGTATAGTTTCTAGTCCGAAGCTTATACAAAAAGCTCTTGAGGCAATTGATGAAAAAGACAGAAAGAAACAAGGCTGAATGTGTAGGTAGATCTTTCGGGATACCTTCTCTTGATTTTGATGCTGAGGGTAGTGGGAGGGGCTCCACAACATCACCTGCTACTGCTAGTGCGAAGTCATCATCTTTTGTTCCACGAACAGGACATGGATCACAACCTGACATAAAATCACTCGTTAAAAAAAAGGAGAAGCAAGAAGCAGATAGAGTCATGGGGAGGTGTCTTTTCTAGAGCGACTTACCTCTCAGCATCACCAAAACCAATCCGTTTTGGCAGCCAATGTGTGATGCTATTGCTGTTGTGGCCCCAGGGTACAAAAGTGCTACATATGAGGAGTTGCGGGGGTCAGTTCTTCAAGCATAAAAGCAAGACATCAACTCTAGATTGGTGGAGTTGAAAAAAACATGGGAAGTTACTGGATGCACAGTGATGTCTGATGGTTGGACAGATAGGAAGGGTAGGACCCTTCTAAATTTCTTGGTACATTGTCCTAAGGTACCATGTTTATTAAATCAGTGGATGCATCATAACATATCAAAGATGCAACAACGATATGTGAGTTGTTAGATGGGTTTAATCGGGAGATTGGTGTGCAGAATGTGGTGCAAGTCATAACAAACAATGCAGCTAATTATGTGTCTGCTGGCAAGATGCTTATGGAGAGGCATCACACATTGTTTTGGACTTCGTGTGCAACACATTGTCTTAATTTGTTGCTTGAGGATATGGGGAAACTCTCCTTCATCAAGGAGCGGGTTGATATGGCTAAGAGCGTCCCCAAGTTTATTTATAACCATGCTTTTGTTCTTAGCCTCATGAGGAAGTTTGCTAGAAACAAGGAGTTGCGGCGTCCTGCGATCACACGTTTTGCCACAAACTTTTTTACTCTTCAGTCTTTGCTTCAATGTCAGTTCGAGTTGAAGCAAATGTTTGTGTCTGATGACTGGCGTAATTGTAGATACAGCAGGAGACAGGACAGGAAAGCCATTGCAAAAATGTTGTACTTTGAGATGTTTTGGCGTGGAGTAGAAGAAGAATGCCTAGTTAGTGAACCTATAGTAAAGGTTCTCACATTGGTAGATGAGGAGAAGCCTGCAATGGCTTATTTGTATGAGGCCATGGATAGGGCCAAGGAGGCCATTCGTTCTTATTATGCAGACAAGGGTTTTGCTGGCCTTGATAGGCATATGATGTTATGGGATGTGATTAATAGTCGGTGGACAGTGATGCTTCATCGACCCATTCATTTAGCATCACTCTTCCTCAACCCCGCATTTTCATACAAATGCGGCTTTGATTTTGATGGCGAGGTGAGGGAAGGGCTCCATTCCTGTATTCATAGGATGGTACTTGATCTTGAGCTTTGTAGCAAAATCAATCGCGAGATACAATTTTATTGGGATTGTGTTGGCCTATTTGGCATTGATGATGCTATTAGGGAAAGGACCCTCTTTATGCCACGTAAGTGACAAGTCATCACTCATTAGAAATTAGAATTTTTAGTTTAGAATTTCCTTACCTATAATTCTATTTTTTTAAAATTCAATTATGTAATTTTTATCGGAAAGTTTAATTATGTTTTAAGTTTTTGAATTTTTTATTTCTTTATTTTGTTGTAGATATTTGGTGGTGAAGCTATGGTGCAAGGGCAAACAAATTTGTAGAAATTGACCATAAGAATCTTGAGTCAAACATGTAGCTCTTCAGGGTGTGAGTGCAATTGGAGTGTATTTGAGAAAATACACGCAAAAAAGTGCAACAGGTATAACTTTGAGCTCCAGCGTTCAGTTGAGCAATTACACTTATTGTAATTTTTAATTTTTAATTTATGACCTTCAAGTGTCAAGAGTCAAGAGTCAAGACTCATTAGTTTTTTTGACACTCTTACAGGTTGGAGTTCGCACGCCTCAATGGTTTAGTGTATGTGCATTACAACATTCGACTTCGAGTGAGGCAAATAGAAGCACCAATGGATCCAGATGCCATTTCCTTAGACAATATTGATGTATTGTCTCAGTGGAGGGTGGAGTCCGAGGAGCCCATCTTGGAGGAGTCACCTTCATGGTTAGAGCCAGATGATCCATTAGAATAGGGGCAACACTCGGAGGAGGAGCAACGCTCGGAGTAGGAGGAGGAGGAGGACACTGTGGGAGCATCAACATCAACACCATCTGCTATAGATATAGGAGAGCACAACTCCATACCTAGCATTCATTATTTGACATTAGGTGCAGAGGCAATGCCAGGGCCTTCTACTACTAGGGGCAGGCCTGACAAACAACCCATCATGTTTTCCCGTAAAAGGGGGAGAGAGCAGTGATTTCAGATAGATAGCTGCTAGTTTTATTTGATTTGCTACATATAACTCATGATGATGAGATACTTTTATATATGTGATGTTATTTTGTATTGGTTCTCCACATTTGAGTCCTTGATTGGACAATTATTAGGGATGAACATGATTTGGTATCGCCTTTGATGTATCATTTCTATTTGACATCATATATATCAGTGATTTTTTCATATTTATGTGCCAATGTGTTTATTTCATGTTGTAATTGCTTTATATGTTTAAAAATCTGAAAAAAATGAATACATTATGCATTTTTTATGCTTGCTGATATTTGCCGATATTTTGTTGATATTTTCGCCGATATTGCCGATAAGATGTTTTCTGGACTCTCGCTGATATTTTGCCGATATCGATATTTTCAACACTGGTTTCTATGGCCTGGGCTGCCTCAGCCTTAGGGAAATCGAAATTCTCAAGTGTAAAATTAGGAGCCTGCTTTGTCTTAAGTTTCAACTAGCCAATTGGTTGTGAGATCTATGTCATCCAACCCAGTTGCCCCACAATGCATGCCTCCTGCAGTGATAAGTTTGAAAGTTGCACTCTCGAGAGTTTACTTTCATAGATATTAAATAGAAGAAAGAAAAGAATCAAAAGATTAGAGAAGCAAGCCTCAATTTTCTCACTGATTATCCACTGAATGCAAGGTCAAAGATTGTAGTGGATAAATACATGATCGTTCAAGCACTTTCTGCTAATTGGTTGCGCTTTTTAGAGTGGATTTTCTTGAACATACTTCAGTTTTTTCTTGAACTAGAAGTATTGCAAATCTGACTTAAATTGCATTTGTAACTGTGAGAGCCTTTCTGCTGTTGGAGTGCCAAAAATGGCTTCCTTTATCCTTATCGAATGCCTATAAATCCAGCTCTATTGGCTTTAGTTCATATGTTTTCCAAGTTTGGAGGGCCGAATAGAAAACAGTGAAAAAATCTGACCAGAAATTAGTAAAATAGGCTGAGTTCTGGGGTTATATATTGGGGCTATCGGGTTTCTTGATGGGTCTATGAATCAAACTTCTTAACTTATTGGAAACTGGCTGAGTACATGTGGATTAGAGTGTGACTTGCGAATATGTATGAGTCAACGTGAGCCATACTTGTTGGCTGTGAGTTTGACTTGCATTTGCGTTGACTCAGCCTGTTTTGGTGGGTGAGCCGGGTTGAAGTCAACAGATCTGATAACATTGATCTATTTAGAGAATCCTTGTGGTTTCACTATATTGTTCAATGTTACAGTTCTGAGAATATTGTCAAAAGGAGAGTGTGATGCCTCATATTATGGGGTTGTATTTTGAAGAATGAAATGCCTACCTATGAGAATATATGGAGTAAGCACCAACATTATTGGAGTTTTTGCTAGGTTTAACCACAAGATGTATTGGACAAAGACAAGGAACTTAAGCATGTACATTGCTGCATTGAGAAGGCCTATTTAAACAAAGATGAAGTTGACTCCTATAGAATGCCCAAGCATGCAAATAAGTCTATATTATCGACCTTAAATATGAAACAGGGTGCAGGGAAGTCAAGTAAATTTTGAACTGCATCAACTATTATGGATACCAACACGATACTGATAGTGTAGTGGAATATAGGCGAACCTTACAAACGAAATGAACTGCAAGGTTGAAGGAAGTAAACTTAGCTGCATCAACTATTATGGATGCTAACATTGTGCCGATAGTATAGTAGAATACAGACATATCTTACAATATGAAAAAGGTGGCAAGGAAGTCAGGTAAACTAAGAACTGCATCAACTACTATGGATGCTGATACCATGCCTATAGATAGTAGAATATAGGTAGACCTTATATATGGAGTAAGCACCAACATTATTGGAGTTTTTGCTAGATTTAACCACAAGATGTATTGGACAAAGACAAGGAACTTAAGCATGTACATTGCAGCAGTGAGAAGGCCTATTTACACAAAGATGAAGTTGACTCCTATAGAATGCCCAAGCATGCAAATAAGTTTATATTATCGACCTTAAATATGAAACAGGGTGCAGGGAAGTCAAGTAAATTTTGAACTGCATCAACTATTATGGATACCAACACGATACTAATAGTGTAGTGGAATATAGGCGAACCTTACAAACGAAATGAACTGCAAGGTTGAAGGAAGTAAACTTTGCTGCATCAACTATTATGGATGCTAACATTGTGCCGATAGTATAGTAGAATACAGATATATCTTACAATATGAAAGAGGTTGCAAGGAAGTCAGGTAAACTAAGAACTGCATCAACTACTATGGATGCTGATACCATGCCTATAGATAGTAGAATATAGTTAGACCTTACATATGCAATAGATTGCACGGAATTCAAAGTAAACTTAGAACTGCATCATTATCGAGGCCAACAATATAGTAGAATAAAGGCATACCTAATATGAAAAAGGGTGTAGGGAGGTCAGGGAGACTCAGAACTACACTAATTGTTAGGGATGCCAACATTATGCCTATATGTAGTAGAATTGAGGTGGGCCTTGTTACCGCTCAAACTAGCAAGGGACCTAAAGTGGATCCCAAAAGGGCACATGCTAGGCCAATGGCAACAAATGGAGACTTAACCCACTGTCACCTCAACTAAGGCTCCCTACTATTTATAAACTTTCACCGATGGGAGGAGACCTGGTATATATGGAGTCACAAATGAAGGATAAATCAAAAGTGGATATAGAGTGACCCAAATAATTCCTTTCGAGAAGAGGTTGAAGAATAGGGCTTGCTTGCTTTCTAAGCAAGGTACAATGTCTTCTAGGAGAAGGATAGGAGAATTTGAAGTTCGTTTTAGGGAATATGACTTGTGAAAGAGTTTCCCAATCCCTAAAATCCTTATTGAAATTGGTATCCTAGATGGTTCTTGAAGAATTGTCTTTTCAAAGGAATGGGACCACACGTGACAAAGTGGACCCGACTTAGGTTAGGAGGTAAGAGTAACAACTAATGATGTTCTTAACCCAAACAATGAGGGGGAAAGGATCAAAGAAAGAATACCCACTTAAAGGTGTTGAATTGATCCTATGAGGAACTCACATTGGGGATACTAGGGCAACGTTTGATCTTGGAGTTAGGGCTTGGCTTTTCTCACAACTCCACCGTCAGAATGGCTTCAAAATAGGAGGGGAGGCCTTGAGGAAGCACCAACATAGAAGAGGCTAGGAGATCGAACTTTTTGGAGGGCTATTTTGTCGGGGAAATGATGCCCTAGGTGATCCAACTTGGCTAGACGTAGGAAAAGGTGAAAAGGAATTGATTCTAGGTGACACCTCTTGGTAGATTAGTGCCTTAGTCTTGGGAGAATGGATTCTATGATAAAATGAATGGAGACCTTGGTTCTTAGTCAAGGAGGCCTCAAGACTATTGCGCTAGCCTTTTAGGGCAAAGAGAAGCAATCCTGCAGCTTTTATACTTCGATGTGCAAAAGTTGATGGCTTATCAAGATGATTTCGTTGATAGAATTATCCCTAGGAGATTTCATTCAAATTACATGGCCCATACATTGAGAGATGCTACATAGACAAAAATCCACAATTTAAGCAGTGAATGCATGCAACAATTAGCCCTAAAAATAGCGAAAATCCCAATCCAATGTATATGACAAAGTAAAACAAGAATAACATTAAAAGCATGTACTTACATGTAATAGAACATATCCAACCATCCACAATTTGACAATAGAGAAACTCTAAGATAAAATAAACCAAATCCACACATCAAAATTCATCCATAAAGCTCCAATTCATCCTCCACGAAAAAGTGCTAAATTCTCAAGAGAGAAGAGATCCAATCCAAAAGTGATGATGGGAGAATGAACTCATATCACTTGTATTTATACACTAATGAGGAGTTCGAATTAGCCTCCTTAGCCTACATAAACCCCAAAAATAAAATAATGTTACAATATTCTAACTTTTGGTGACAAGCCCACCAAATTAGCTCACAAATGAAAGAATAAGCTTCTCAAGGGGTCGAATAGTAATCTATGCATGTCGTAGAGCCCTCTAAGAGGCCTAATGAGGTCCATGGGTACCATAATGAAGAGTAGGAACCTCAATAGGTGGTGGACAAGGGGTTGGTGATAGACACAGGGGTTCTAATGCCCATATCTGGCAGGATAATGAGTGGAGCAAGGGGGGCTTCACGTTAATTAGGTTGGCTTGGGATTGTGGTATTGAGGGACTCCTTCACTATAGGATAGTACAACGATCAGGGATGATCCAATGACACATTTGGGACCATGGTGAAGTTTGCAGTGATAGTGGGGGTCCACTGTCAGAGAGGGTGTTTATTCAGGCATTGCTTGAGGACAAGCGATGTTTGGTAGAACTTGCTAGATGAGGATGCCACTTGGGAGGGTGAGCATATTTTGGAGTACCCAACTTTGAGGTTGCTTGAAGGCAAGCAACATTTGGGAGGGGAGGACTTTCATGTCCCTTCTCAAACACATCAGTAACAGGGTGCTGCTACACAATTTTGCACATTTTTGACTAAGGAAGAGGGCCCCACACTTTCGACTTAGGGACTTAGGGGCCAAATCGACTTTATTTAGCTGCTAGTGGAATGTGGGGGCCACCCACATAGGAGTTTGAATTAACCATTCGATATGCTTGGAGGGAAAATCGAATGGGTGGATGGAGGGGCCCACATGAGGCTAAGGGGGCCCAAGGAGTTATAAAGAGAGATCAACTCTCATTTTGTATTCATCTTTGACATTTGCAAACAGACACACATTTGTTCACTCTGCTGTTTAGCGAGTCTATTGGCTGTTTAGCCACGAGTCTCTCACGTGGGAGATTCAACGTCTACTTCGGGGGACCATCCGTGCCTGCCCTAGGGAGGTTGTTCTACAAGATTTTTCAGGAGTTCCAGGGCAGTGACACACATCAGCAACAACGCAGAGGAGGGGAGTGCGTATTTTTGGGCAGCCAGGAATCACGTAGAGGGAGTTTGAGACCAACAGGGATCACACAACTTGTCAAGAGGTGAGGGCGCCGAGGTAGCAACGTTGGATAGGCATTTTCACTGGAGCTTTCAGTCAGCTGAGCCAACATTTCAACAATTCGCATTTCTGGGCTGAGAGATAGCACAAAGGCCACACATCAGAATCTCGTGGTGCTTGGAGCGCAGTTGGGTCAGGCCAAGAGTTCATTCAGGGAGTTAAGAGTTGGATAGCAAGGGTAAACCCAACATTTTGGAGGAGTTTATAGGTGGATTTGCAGCCAGTTTCCAACAAGTTAAATTTGGCAGCCATAGCTGGGGTGAGGCTAAAACCCCTTCTGGGTTTTTTTGGGTTTTGGCCAAGGAGTTCGGGGTTAAAAGGATATAATTTTCTAGGTGTTTTTAGTACCCATTCCAGCCATTCGAACTTCAACAGAGCAGTAGTTTTCTAGGTAGCGCAGTCTAGAGTGGTGCAACAGCTGGGCAACCTTCAACTTAACCCTTTTCCTACCTGGGTTTGGTCTTGCTTGTCCATTGAGACAAGCGCAGGTCCACCATTCCATCATCTATTGTATTTGGCTTGCAGAAAATTAATAAAATGGCTCAGAAGTTCTCCATTTACAGTTTTTATATGGGTGTCTGCTGAACATTTCATTTTTGTATTTTGCTGCGCAAAACATTTTTTGTTATCACTTGTATTTCTTATTTAGGATCATTACATTGTTACGGGGATCCTTGGGACAATCTCTTTTGAAATGTTCATATTCATTGCAACCAAAGCATTGCACTTTGGATGTGTCTCTATCCATTCGTGACTGATTGTTGTTGTTATATTTTCGAATAGGTTCAAATTTTCCTAACTTTGCAAATTTCTTCTTTGACCTAGTAGCAAGTGCTTGAGATTGTTCATTGTTGGGTTCAATGTTATCCTTTGCTTTGATTCTTGATTCTTCTAGAACACATTGAGTCCATAATTCTTCGAATGTAGGAGTTTCTTTCCTTGCATAGATGCTGCTTACAAAACTATTCCAATCTGGAGGTAATGCATTGAGTACTGCAGTGATTAACTTTGAATCATATATTATTCTCCAAACCCTTGATGTTGATCCTTTAGCTTGAAAACTTTCATGAAGTATGAGGCTATATCTTCTCCTTTTGATAACCTTGCTTTGTAAAGTTGATTCCTTAAAGATATTTTCTGACCTGTAGTATTGACAAAGTATAACTTTATCAATTTGTCATAGACTTCTTTTGATGTGCCCAAATCTGCAATGAAGGGGATAAGATGATCTTTGATGGACTCAATGAGAATTCTTTGAGCCCTAACTTCTCCTTTATTGTACTTGGCCAATTCTTGAGTTTTGTCCTTGTCTGGTTTTGAGACTTTGCCTAGAACATGATCCATGACTTCAATTTCTATGAGAACTAAGTCAATTCTCTTCTTCCAAGCTTTGAAGTTTGATGACCCATCAAGTTTGTTGCCTTCCTTATAAAAAGATGCCATTGGATTTGAAGATTGAGACAAAGAGTGTAATAAAGTACATACTTGTCAAAGATGATGCCTTCAAGTATCTTGATGCTTCCAAGAGTCTTCTTCAAGCAACTTCAATGGCGAATGATGATACTTCCAAGAATGTAGATGATGTTTCCGAGAATCTTGATGCTTCTTGAGTGATGTCTTCTATAGAGTGATGATCAAGAACTTTCCAAGAGAGTCAAAAGAGAGAGATTGCCAAGATGATGATCTTCTTTGAAAATGATGATGAGTTAACAAGAGCCTTCCATGATAGAGAGAGAGAGAGATAGATAACTGCTAAGGTAGCCTTCTTCAAGAGTGAATGATGATCTTTGAGTCTTCTTCCTTATGCCCTTAGTATGACTGCTGCAAATGATGTTCCCCAAAGTAGCTGATGATTGTTATAGAGATACCTTCAAATGAGCCAACAAGAGTGATCTTCAAGCTGCCTTCTCCTCACCTTAGCTCTGATACCATGTTGAGAAACCAATATGATAGCGAATTATGTTGATTTCTCTTACTTAATAATTGCTTGTGAATATATGTTGGCCTCTAATTTCTTTAATTATGTTCTTCTTCATCAAAAAATTATCAAAACATGAAACATGAAGATCACAAAAAGACAATGAACACAATGTTGAAATTTCTAAGTTTGACATGCCAGAAATTCCTATTGCATTATCTGGTTTATTATCTCCTACTTGTTTTTTCCATTAACAAGTTATTTATAAATATAAATACCGAAATAAACACAAATGCAACCTCAACACATATACAGATCAACAATTGAAATAACTGAGACAAACACACAAAGGACACCGTTATTTTTGGACAATTGTCCCCGAAAAACCCAATGCGGGAAAACCGGTGCAGCAGATATGAGGGTTTTATTATTATGTAGTTTTTGAATACAACTAGAGTGCCAGAAATGGCTCACCCTTCAGAGATTTCCCTGGCAGAAGTACCTCTCCTCGGAGATAGATATTCCGGCTGAACAGCCACCGAATGATCGATCCAACAATAACTACGACAACTCCTTAGCTGGACAGTGAAGGCTGCTCCAAGCTTCTCCACTGCTTTGTGTCACTTTGCAGCAGTGTTTTAAGATTCGGCCGGCTCGGAACCGACTCGGCTGAGTTGGTCCGAGCCATAGCCTCCCCGAGTCAACCCCGACCAATGAATCGGTTCGGCCGGCCGAGTTGTCTAACAACTCGGTTGGCTCGGTATTAACCCAACCGGCTTGGCCGAGTCTGAGCCTACTCGGCCGGGTTGGAAAAGAGCGGCTCGTGAACCTAAAAACAACGCTTTTTTATTTTTTTTTCTTTTGGGTGACTCCAAACAGGTTTATATTTTGTTTATTGTGTATTTGGGGTCCATTCCCCTCTCGTAAACCCTATTTAACCCCCACCCATACCCTCTCATTTCCTCACGGCCATCTCATGCATTTGAGTGAGAATTTCAGTGAGAGTTTGTGAGTTGTTGAGTTTGTTTTTGGAGCAGTAGTGAGGAGTCTTGGAAAAGCATTGCAGTTGGAGTGAGGAGCTTCTTGGGCAGCCATTTGTAGTATTGAGGAGTTGGTTTCTTGGAGCAACCTTGAGGAGGCAGTTTGTGCCTGGAAGTATTTTTTTCACTTGTAAAATATGTTTTTGCTTATTAAATTTTATGTGCAAATCTGGAAATTGAAGAGAGTGCTTTTTATGAAAGAAATGAATATTGAATCAATGCTATTTTTTTGTTTTCATTTTCAGATTTTTTGCTTTCATTTCCAAGTCAAAAAATGGCACCTAGCGTGAAAGATGCTGCTTGGGCATATGTTGAAATGGTTGATAGTCAAATGCATTGCAAATTTTGCCATAGAAAAATTAAGGATGGTCCTGGGGGCATTAATAGGCTGAAACAACACTTGGCAGGAATTAGAGGCCAAATTACTCCATGTACCTCACCAGAAATTGGGAGGAAGAGGAATATACAAAAAATGCTCGCTACCAACCCCCATTTTGATTTTGAGGGTTCTTCCTCTATCCCTTGTACTGATGCATCCAACCCCTTTCGATATGTTCCTCTCTCTTTTGCGTCTATTCAAGAAAAGGGTAAAGGGTAGAATGAAAAAGGGTGATATGAATATCAAAAGTTATTTCACTGTCACACCCTCCTCTCCATCAGATACACATGGTCCTCAAGCTAGTAGAAGTCATATGCAACCCACTTTAGATGACCAGTGGAAGAAAGAATTGAGGGAGACTGCTTGTGATTACATATGTAGATGGTGTTATGACGCTGATATCCCCTTCAATGCTTCCCGTTCACCGTATTATGAGCCTATGTTTGATGCCATACATGTTGCTGGAAAAGGCTTCAAAGGCCCTACTATGCATTGAGATAAGGGGGTATCATTTGTAGAAAGAAATTGCCTCCATTAATGAGTATTTGAAAGATTTCAAGGACTCATGGGCAAGAATAGGATGTACCATCATGTCAGATTGATGGATTGATCAAAGAAACCGTACCATCATAAACTTTCTTATCTTTTGCCTACAAGGAACCATGTTTCTAAAATCAGTTGATGCATCTGATAAGGTAAAAGATGGACAATTGTTGTTTTAGTGATTGGATAAGGTTGATGAGGAGGTGGGGGTGGCTAATGTTGTCCAATTCATCACAAGTAATGCCTCTAATTATGTTCTTGCTGGTAAATTGTTAGAGGAAAAACATAGAACCATCTTTTGGGCCCCATGTGCTGCACATTTCATAGACCTCGTGCTTGAGGATATTGGCAAATTAGATTGGGTCAAAAACACTGTAGATCATGCCAAAAGCATAACAAAATTTATCTACAATCATTCATAGATTTTGAGCCTCATGAGGAAACACACAGGGGGCAGGGATATTATTAGCCCTGCCATCACTAGATTTGCTACTCATTTTTTGACATTGTAATCTATGCTTTCACAACATAGGAACTTGCAAAAGATTTTTTGCAGTGAAGAATGGAATCAAAACTAGTGGTCTCACAAATTGGAAGGCAAAGAATCGAAAAAGGAAGTTAATGAAGAAATATTTTGGAGAAAGGCAACAAAGATTGTGAAGCTTGCTGAGCCACTGGTTAAGGTGTTGCAGTTGGTGGATGGGGAAAGATTGGCTATGGGCTTCATTTATGAGGCTATGGATCAGTGTTGCACTAATCACCAAAAAATCGCGATAAAATCGTTTTATCGTGATTTTTTCAAAAAGAAGATAAAATCGGGTTTTTTTTTTGCCGATTTTTATGAAAAAATCGTGACTTTTTGAGAAAAAATCGCGGAGAGAATTTTTTTTTTATTTTTTA